>LKNJ01002562.1:0-15331 GCA_002120245.1 Maccullochella peelii
TATATATATATATATATTTTACATTTTTGTGGTTCCTGTTAAAAGTACCTTACGTCTTTCATATCATATACATTTATGACCGGCTACTGTCGCAATCAATCACAATAATATGACTGCTTAGACAATAATTTCAGGTACATTCAGGACTTTCTGTAAAAAGTCTTACAATTTCTTTACAATTCAATAAAAATACAGAGGAGCAAAAATATTGGTGATACAACAGTCCACTGTCCTGCAGAGGCTGCTCAACCGTAGCTCAACAAAGTCTTTCTTCTACACAGCTAAAGATACTTTCACACGTGGCCCCCCTTCATTCTGTACGTATCTCTGTCTCTGGCCTCTGCATGGCCAGGTCAGTCTGGATATAGGCTCCCTGGCCCAGTGCTGTGGAGTACGCTCTGTTGCTGTGGCTCACTGTGAATCCGGGGGCGGGATAGGAGCTGGCGCCTCCACGTGTTTGAACAGGGGCCTGAGACTGAGGTACTGGGTGGTAATCGTCCAAGTTATCATAGTGGGACTGCGCCGTTTTAGTGCTGTGTTTCTGATATGAGTAGTCTCTGTCCAGCTCGGGTTTGCCCTGGCTGTAGTGCTGCTGGTCTCGAACGCTGTGTGATCGCTCGGGTTTGGAGCGGGCAAGTTGTTCCCTGGGGGCTGGCGGCTGGTCGTCTGTACTGTGGTAGCCGCTTGATGTTTTCCCTTTACTCTGGTGGTGGTCAGAATCGGGACACGCATAACGTGGTTGGAAGTTCTTCTTGTTGGGATACTCCTGCTGCCAGTGTTTGGACCTGCTGCTGTCTCCACCCAGCTTGTCGTCTCCAGTCTCGTACTTGGCCTCGTGTCGGCCGCTCTCCTGCTGATGGGAGAGACTGTGGCTCAGAGTAGCTGGAAGGGAGTGAGAGGAATGGCATTTCTTGGAACTGCTTTGCTTGGCGAGCCCGTCTGACTTGTCGCCCACTGTGCTACCCTGGACATGCTTGTCAGTCTCCATGTACATGAGGACGTCAGGGTCTGACACCATGTGTCTGGGGAGGTAGCGCCCATCTTTGCTCTCGGCTGCAACCAGCACAGCTTTACCTGGGTCAGATTTACTGCGCAGGTGCAGGGTTTCATACCCTGATATATCTGCTGGTGCAAACAAGCCGACATTGTCATACTGAGAAAGGACGGGGCCTTTAATCTTCTGTCTGGCCCTGCTCTCCCTGCGGATGGAGTGCATGCGGAGCCTTTCTGACTCCTCTGGGTCCCAAGCAAGGTAAGCAGCAGCTTCATTAGTCCCATGACTGGGGGGCATGTCCCTGCTCACAAAGCTGTGCTCCTTCCCAGGAGGGAGAACATGGCGAGCGAGGTAGTGGTACCCAGCTGCCTTTCCACCCGGGCGGCCAGCAACGGCTCCAGGATCTCGGCTGCCATAGGAGTGGATGTGCCGGACTCGAATGGTGCCGTACGGGTCAATATCATAATAAGGCGCCTCCAAAGGGCTTGAACCGGAGTATGGACTGTAGCGATACTGAACCCGTCCATTCTCAAAGTAAGGCTGCAGCTGGGTGACGTGGTAGTCTGCTTGTGAGGACTGCTGCGAGGGCTGCTGGTAGGCTTTGCACTGATACACAGGCCGGTGGTAAAAGAAAATATCGTCATCTGGAGGAACCTCTGTCCTTTGGATGGGCACTGAGCGGATAGTAGAAGGAACATGGAGCGAGTGCACTCTGCGGATGGTGGGATAGCCGTGGGTTCTGTCATGGCTATAACCCTGATGCCCTGGCCCTGGAGACACGTACACGCTGCGGGGGTTTCCTCTGGACTTTATAGAGTGGTGGTAGGACCTGGGGCCTAAAGTGCTGTATCTGTTGTCTACTCGGGCGCTGTAAGGTATCTGAGGCTCAGATTTGGACACAAAGGAGAGGTGTGGAGGAACGCTGTCTGGTCGGTAGTGGTGTGGCATGGACTGTGGGCCCAGAGGAACAGGCCTCTGGTGGTAGTATGCAGATCCTGGAGGCTCAATTAGGACTGGCTCTCCTTTAGCGTGGTACAGGTAGGCTGGCTGGTGCATGGAAGATTTACGAGGGGAAAGAGGATGGTGAGGCAGAGCATCCTCCAGATGGCCAGGTGCAGGGCCCTCACCCAGGATATGGTAGGAGGCTTCACTTTGGCTGAGGGCTGCTGTGGCCAGTTTGCTCTCTATGGTGCGGACAGGAGGGGCTGGAGGTGTGGTTCCGTACGAGTCGTGGTACTTTGCAGACTCCGTACAGGGTTGTACCGGCTTTATGGCCTCCCAAGGCTTCTCAACAGGCTCAGCAGAGGTGGGGGCCACTCTCGCGCTGGCCTTCGAGAGGGGCTGAGGTTGGGGGGTCTGGGGTTGGACCTGTGTCTGAGAATGTGTGTGAGGCTGTAACGGTGGATGAGGCTGTGGATGAGGCTGTGATGGAAGATGAGGCTGTACTTGAGTTTGTGTTTGATGCTGGGGCAGTGAGACAGCCTGCTTTTTGGGCCTTGGAGCTTTTGGAGGTGGCTGTTCTGATGGTTTTGGAAGGACTGAGGGCGGTGCAGTCTCCTCTTGTTTGACCTGAGATAAAACACAACAAAACAGTCCCTTATTTACTGTTGCAGTGGGACAAGATGTTATCATATACACCAAACCCCACACACACTGCAGCTACGTGCTGTCCAGTGTCACCAGTCTGGTTCCTGGGGAGTTCCACCTCAGCAGCAGCATGCACATCATTTCTTAATGTCTCTTTGTTTATGTTTTTATTTCTTAGTGAGTCTTTTTCCTACTGGTGCCTCGTGTTGTAGGCAAAAGTAAAATAAAAGAAAGCAGTGAATATTAAGAAGCTCTTACGACTTAAGATGACTTGAGCCTATAACTCATAAGATAACTCATAAGATAATAACTCATTACCTATGCAGGCCAAAAAAGACCCCCGCGGCAAATGTATTTAATCATTTGGTATTCTTTCTGTGTGCCACAAACATTCTGCATGACATACAGTATAGTGTGCAGGACATGTAAGACTTGCAATATGATACAGCACTATAATGAGTGCCAGTGGCCAAACCACTGTCAGTGAAAATTCCTTTGGTGGAAGAGCACAGGTCATGATTCCTAATCATGAAATTGTGACCTAATTAATGCAAAGACATATATGAAATAAAATACATTTTTTAACTCTTGCGTTACATGAGAAGATTGATACCACTCTCATGTCTGTACTTGTATTTATAATTGTATTAAATATAATTATTGCTAATTAGTGAGCTTTTTCACCTTTGGACAGAGCCAGGCTAGCTGTTTCCCCATTTCCAGTCTTTGTGCTAAGCTAACCGTCTGCATTGATCTTCTTATCTAACTCTTGGTAAGAAAGCAAATAAGCGTATTTCTCAAAATGTTGAACTATTCCTTTATGGCTACTTACTCACTCATGTTATGCTGCATATGAATTATTAATACATTTGGGTCATGCTTACTGCAGCTCAATATCACAATATACTGACCCATAATCATTTATAAGCACCAATCTACATATGAAACTGATATGACACTTACCTCAGGAACAGGCTGTGGTAAGACAGTGTCTTTGCAGCTGCCACTGGGGGTGGTGGCTGAAGTGGTACTAGATGAGCTGGAACGGACTGGGACCTGTACTGGGACAGGCTGCTGCCTCTCTGGACTTTTCCTGGTTGGAGAAGTCAGGCTTGTTGAACTGGGGAGTGGGGCACACTTGTAAAGAGGAGTGTGTGGTGGGGTGGAGTCTCTTTCTGGCTGTGTTGCAAGTGCAGCTGTAGAGGACTTGGCACTGTTTGGTGGCTTGGTAATCGTGCCGGTTAACTCTAGTGGCTGCTGCTTGATTGTAGGACTGGAAGTGGAGGGATAAGATGAGGCTGTGGTGACAGTTGGAGCAGCGGTGTTTGGTGGTGGGGAACCACTCCCTGCTCCTTCCTCCTCAGAAGTCTGGAAATGTGGGACCAGTGGATGTGGCGAGTCCTGGAAGTTAAAGGCCTCCTGTGGCTGCAGAGGGGAAACCGGTGTGGGGGGCTCAGAGGACCGAGACTGAGACTGTATGGAGACCTGCTGGGCAGACTCAGCGAGGGCTAGGGCCAACATGCGGGCAGCATTTTTAGGAGGGGGAGGAGGAGGAGGGGCGGTAGTGGGAGCTGTAGAGCTGAGGGAGTGAGGGGTGAGGTCCTTTGAAGAGTCCAGAGCTACGACTCCTAGCAGGGACACAAAAATACAAGGGATCTATAGTCGAAGAATGAATAAGCAAGAGAGCAGTAGATGAAGAAAAGAAATGACAGCAGGCAGACTGGTTTAAAGGTGCTTCAAGAATGGGAAAGAGGGGAAAAGTTAAGCCTGATGGACAGGCATTATATGAAAAGACTTATTTAAGATGAAATCCATGCAAACCTGGGAAACTAAACCTAGAAAAAAAGCATTCAAATAATTAATGGCATGATTTATCACATTAGTTTTAATCTACATAGTGTAAACAAAACAAGTCAGAAACATGCAAAAAACGGCCCTTAAAAAGGTCCTCTGCTCCCTACCTTGGTACTCTTGGCTGCTGGCAGCTGGTGCCTGCTGTACACCGTCCTCTCCCTTCAGCTCTCGACTGTCCACACTGTCAAAGGCTGCCAGCTTAGAGTGCAGCTCCATTTGGAAAGCCTCACTTAGCGACGGCTCTGCTGCCCTCAGCAGCACACTGCCCATCAGGGGAGGAGAGTCCTTGGCTCCAGAAGGAGGAGATAATGGCTGTGGAGAGACAGCCTGTCCAGCCGTATTCTTGTCAGCCATCTCTGTGGAGAAAAGCTCTGAAGTGGCAAACGGTGTCAAACTAGTGGTCTTCCCACATTTAATAGGTGACACAGCCTGTGTGGGTTTATCAGTGTAAGAATAGCTAGTGGTCAGTTTCTTGCTTTCCACCTTCTCTCCAGCAGCCCGGCTGAAGTCTGTGGACAACAAGGGGGAGGGCAAGCTGCCCAGGAAGGTGGCAGAGATGAAGTCAGAGCAGTTGGTCTTGCCACAGAAGCTGCCAGGGCTCCTCTTTAATGTGGAGCCCTCTGCCCCAGCTGGTGAGTCATCTAGGGGGAAGGCATAGGAGGTGTCGGGGAGACTGCACTGAAAAGACATGGGGTCAAAGTCCAAGGAGGCCATGCCAATGTCTGGCGGACTGAGGTCCACATCTTCACCTGCTGAGCGGGGAGGTGAGATGAGGGCAGGCACACAGATGGGCCCGTCGTCTCCATCGCTGTCCTCTGTGGCGTCCAGGTTATCGTAGGAGTTGCAGTGCTGCCGGCTGTCCAGCAGCTCGCCATTAAATGAGGCTGACAGGGCATCACTGCTGGAGCGCGGCCGCCGAGGACGGTACACCTTGGACTCTCCTGAAGGAGGAAAAGAATAAAGTCATACGCAATTTATTTTAAAAGGCCCCGTGTAAGATGCACTGTAGAAAGAGCATTTGAAATGTGCTATGGGCAGCACTGACTGATTAAACTGGTTGCTGAGACAAAAGATTACCTTCAACATTGTGCAGGGAACTCAGTGACTCTTCACTTTTGGCTGATCTTAATGTTGCAGTGTCTCCTCTGCCTCCTGAAACAGAATGATGATTACAAGGTATCAGCATTCAGCCTTGTCAAATAAGCTCTTCCCATTGCAATTTTAAGGTACTGTTCTCATTCCAGTTGTGGAGGGGGGACTCACCAGCAAGAGCCATGGCCTTTAGCTCATTGGGCTCACTGGGGTTGCGGTGCAGCTTGCGCTTGGACATGGAGGAAGACTTGCCCAGGTTGAAGAAAGAACGCCAGCTACCCACAGGAGACTTCTTGGATTTAATCGGAGGCCTCTTCCTATGATTAAAACATGAAGGAGGACAAGCAGGCAGGGGACAGTTAGTCTCCCTAACTTGCATAGAAATCTCAAAGACAGATCCTGACACACAGGGACAAAATAATCAGTGGCATTAATCTGTTTTTACCCGCTTTTTAAACTCTACATGTGTAAAATCAGATCATCTTCATTTTTAAGATATGTGTCTGAAACTGGAGACAGTCAGCTTGAGAGAACCTGGATCAGGAGGTAAATTACTGCCTGCTGTCTTACCAGCAACCAGCAGAGGGAGACACATTCCAGCATTATTATTTAAGTCCAACTGACATTAAAATGCACGTCTTTTGCTACAAAATCTACAGTAGATCTGTACTGTAAGATACATGTCTATGTCTCTGTCTGTGTGTCTAAATTTAGATTTTCTATGAATTGGTCTTTTGAAGACATAGAATAGGAAGAAGAGTTAACAAACCTCTCGGTGGGAAACTCAATGACAGTGTGGAACTTGCCCTGCAGGGCAGCTGGACCTTCGCCCACCTCGATGTACTTGCTGTCTTCAGTGACTGGAGAGTTGATCTGAGCCTGGGTCCTGGCCTGGGCCTCCTCCAGAGTCAGAAGTTTAGTGGAGGGTGATGAAACCAGCAGGGATTTAGGCCGTGACAATGAATTGTGACCTGGTGACGTGGAACAGCGTTTATTACTCAAGTAGAAACAGTAGAAGGCAGCGGAAGGACAACCTGAGCAGGGGTTTTATCTAAGTGCTGCCTGTACATACCTGCTCCCTCTCGTATTAGCGAGCTGAGTTTAGTGCTGAAGAGAACATCCACATGGTTGAGGATGAACTCTACCACCACCGACTGGATTCGGACTTCCATGAAGGCTGCTGTGCCGCTGAAGCAGGCAGATTCAATCTGTTTTGACCTGAGACAATCCGAAACAAACAGCAGTGAAAAGAAATGAATTACATTTGATTTAGTAAAGAGCTCCACTTTTGTGTAGTGTAAGTGTAAAATCTCAAGGAAGTGAATCAAAGACAATTTCTGTGATGAGTCCACATGATTATGTTGAAGTGGTTATATTTAGAGTTACATCATTTGTGTAAAATGATTTTGAGATGTGTTGATCAGCACCCTCCCACAAGCAGCTGCTTAAATCCTTCCATTCAGGCAGAATGACTCATTCAGTGCAGGAGACACGGTACTTTCTGCTGCACAGAGCCTATTATCACGGCTGATTCAAGTCTGAGAAATCGTTAATGTGAGTAATGTTTAAAAAAACCCTACATAAGCTCAACTACATATGCGTCGAATTATGAAGAGCATTACAATTATCTTGAGATGTGCTCTGTTATTAAAAAACACTCAAGTGACATGGTACTCTACAGCCTATCAAGCCGGCTTTTAGATGATGATTTACAGTGTATTCACCACAATGAAATACATGCATATAAAGAACATTGTATGGAGACAGAGTGCATTGATGTCCCACCCACACAACAGTGTAAAACAATTCATCGCTCTCCATTGACTTTGTATTGTGTGACGGTGCCTCCTTGTCTCTTCGGTCTGCTAGCAAACAACAGAAACATGGCTAAAAGCTGCTGTGTGGTGGGGCGCACTACCAACAGGGTAAAGAACCCAGAACTAAGTTTATAGAAGCTGCCGAACCCAAAAACTGAACCTTTAAGAAGACAAAAGTGGATCCAGACGTGAGGCATCAGCAGGAAGAATGGGAACACTGTGGGGTCCTGACGCTCAGTGTGTCCACAGGTGCAGCAAGCATTTAGTCACTGCTCAGTCAAATATCCAAAAGTCAGTTTTAGGCTAACTATATTGCTCTAAGATAAGCTAAAGCATTTTGACAGTATGCAACTTGTTTAGTGGAATGTGGCTAAATCCGCAAGCTATGCCTATCATATTTGCAAGTGCCTTAGCTAACTTAGTAACTTAGCTCAAGGAGGGACCAACAATATTGAGTTTGTCCACTCTGGTAGACATAGGGTGCTAAAATAACCCTTTGACATGCTGAAATCTAATGTTTTTACAGGCATTTTGTTAGCGTTTCAGCCCCTTGTTACATATTGTGGCGCCGACTGTTTTCCCTTCGGGTGGGCGTGGTTTTCAGAGTATGAGGCGCTGCGCTCTGTCTCTATGAAGCAGGATAACAACTCACCTCAGCAGGTTGGGCGCCCAGACGATGGCCAGGTTCTTGCTGTGCATGTTGGTGATGTAGCTGAACGCTGCCAGGCGGGAAAGGTGCCTCATGAGGAACTCCAGGGTCCTAAGAATCAAATATTAATTTATTCAGATTTAATTGGCTCCCTCTAGTGATGTGCAGAATAATGGCCATGATAGAGCTACTTCTTCAAAGCGTCAATATTTCACTATGTGCTCAAATCCCAGAGGAATGTCACTTAGAATTTAGCATTTGTATGCTTTCACAAAGGACGAGAAATTCAATTCACCATCAGCAACACAAAGGTCAGCTGGGACCTGTTAAATGATTCCATTCGATGCAGTGTAGCACTACAAAAACCCTTGATTTTAACACTAACAGACACACAGTGCTGATGTGAACGCGCAACGTGAGTGTGCATCTGTAATCAGTCCCTTTGCCTGCCAAAGGGGGGCAATGTGCCTCTACACTGACCTGTAATGCGGCGGAGGAAGCTGCTGGATGACGTCATGGATTTTAATGAGTCTCTCTTCGTCCGTTGCTGCTGATACAGCCTCCTTCAGAGTGAAAACAAAGGGAGAGATGGGGAGATAAGTAGTGGGATGTGTCCGTATATCAGCATTAGGCTCATTCACTTGTCATCCCAGGTCCACGCTGCTACGTGGAGCACGGAGGGGACATCGGTCTGCAGCCGCAGCCCCCCCCCCAGCTGCCATAACAACCAGCAAACATTTACTTCGTCTTCGGGGACGGCTCTGTTGTGCTTGGAGAAGGTTTTTATTCTAAGTCACACAGAGAGCGGTTTGCTGTATTTGTAATGATAGGGTGTGTCAAGTACAATGCTATGATTTTCGGGGTGTCTGTGACTCATAACTGTAAGATACATTTGAAGAATTCCTATAAAATAAAACCAGTACTGTCAGTCACATCCTATCAGAGTCCTTTGGGGCATTGGTGAGCACAGAAAATCAAAACAATCTAAAAAGTCAAGTGCTGTAAGAGTTAGCCGACTCGTATCCACACTATAGTGTAAGAAAGTGTTGTGTGAGAAGTGCTTACAGAGAATTTCTCATAGAGCTGGTAGGTGAGCAGGGGGTTGGGCAGCTCTCTGAAGTAGAGCTTACACAGCGAGCCAACACAGTGGATGTCCTGGATGTAAACATCTTTGGTCAGGTCGGGGATCTGCTCAGAGTCAAACTCGTGCCTGGCGAAAGAGAAAGAGGGTAGAGTCAAACTAACTTCTTCTACACAGCCGGTTTTTTTTTATTTTTTTTTATTTTTTTTTAAAAACCTTCCCATTTCTGTTACAACAAATCCCATGGACAGTGAATGTGTCATCTCTAACACTGAAAAGTATATTTAGTTTAATTTAAGTGACACAGTAATTAGGCTGTATTCACATCTCTCACCACAAAAATACATATATTACAGTACATATTTTTTCACATTTTATTGTCAATTTTCTATATTATATTTATGCTTATTGACTTGCAGTACTTGTTTTATCTTTTTTTAAAAATATTTTCTACTTGCTTTGTTTATTGTTATGCACCAATACACCAAGGCAAATGTGAAAACCTACTTGGCTATAAACTTGATTCTGAAATAAACAAATAAAATAAAATAAACAAAGCATGCAAAGACTAAGACTGAAATATAGTTTTAGTCATTAAAAAAAAATTCTTGTCTCAGGAACACTGCCCTTAATTGTGTTTGCTTTGAGTCATGTTTAATTCTAACATCTTCTCATTAGACTAAATAAATGTGTACATACTGTTACTAGCAAAAAATATTAGTAAAATGTTATGAATGATACCATTTTTATTCCAAAATCATGCAGAGGAAGGTTAGTAGTCTTTTGAGTCCTTAATAGTGTTTGCAAGTCTTCCTGTCAGGCTGCATACAGTAGAGCCCCAACACACTCGACCAATCAGAGAGTTAAGGCAGCCAAAATCAGACTAAACCAACACCAAGTAGCCTCTACAAGTGAAGGCCACCTAGAGAGCGTATCAACATTTCTAAAACTCCTCTCTTATCACATCTGGATGTTTGGCATCTGGACAATCAGGGGACACTGTTCAGAGAGAGTTTAGTGAGAAAATCAAATTCAATGGGTAAAAATGGAAATGACACCCTTGCATGTGGTCCTCCCCACATAAGCAGACACAATCCTATCCTATATATTTACATGTAAACACAGCACTACCCTTACACACCTCACAGCATAACAGAACAAAAACAATAACATGTTCACAACACATATGTTGCCTTTTACAAGCCACAACTGCTAGAAAAGCTCCAGTTCTTCTCCTGGTATAACAACATGAGATAGTAAAAACTGTTGATGAGGAACAACAGTTGCACTGCATGTCATCATGTTTGCTTTCTCTCACAGATACAATAATCCTAGATGGAATCCATATGTTATCAGTCTTCAGATGAGTGCTACGATGGGATTAGATTTGACAAAGAACATTTCTGTGGAAGGAGCATGCACAGAGTAGAGATCCTGGCAAACACTTTAATCAAATACTGCATATAAATAAGCTGTGTGTGTGTGTGTGTGTGTCTCCTACCGCAACTTCTGGATATTTGAGGCGATTCCAGAGAGGCGGTAGATGCCGTCCACCACGCCGTGCTTCTCGATGAACTCGGTGCAGCTCTTAAGGACCTGGGGCACTGCAAGGACAAAAACAGCGTGTCATCATGTAACACCTCAGTCTTCACTGGGCGCTACAAGGTCAAGAACAGGATGACTTTCCTTTTTGATGTGTGAGTACAGAGTGTGAATAACTTTCTAGTGTTTTTGGAGGGAAAAGCACTTTTCGAGCTGAGGGTGGAAACATTTGAACCTTGTGAAGTAGAACTAACATTTCCTGAAGAGCTTCAGAAATATTTTATTTCTTTACTTGGTGCTTTTGGTTGGCCTTTAACATATTTTCTACACCAATGCACTTTTCTGGAAGAAGCAAACTGTGAGATAACATGTTGTTGTCTGTGAGTGAGGCAGCCAATCACATATCCCCGGCTTAAAAACACAATGCCAGTGATTGTGTGTTAGAGATGGACAGACAAAAAAAGAAAAACCTCAGAAAAACACAGAGCTTCTTCATTCTCTTTCAGCAACCATGAATCATACAATGTTATTTATCTGTGTGTGTGTGTGTGTGTGTGTGTGTATGTGTGGGAGATAAGGATGGCGTGTGTGTGTGTGTATAAGGAGGCTCCCAGGCCTCAGCTCACACATCATTCAGAGGATGACAGAGAGTGGGACACTCGCTGAAGCAGCTGTTGAGACGAATTCCACACATAGCAAAAGAGAAAACAAGGCAAGGTTTGAGGAAACTAGTTGGCATTCTGCAGCAAACGAGAGGACAGTGAGGGTGGAGAAACCCTCTCCAAGTGCTTCTCATACAAATATTTTGTTATGAGCTCCTCTTATCACAGAGATATACACGTGTTTGAATGTGGAGTCAGAGTTGGACACACAACAAGAACTCATCCTCTTAAACGCCACTTTTAAAAGTGCAACCTGTCTTAAGTGCAGCAAGAAGTGAAAACCTTTTGGCATTGACTATAGACAAATCCGGCTGCTGGTTTATGTGTTGCACTCTTAAATTCAGTCGCCATTAACGCGTGGCAGAGTAGAAGTGAAACACATTTACACTGACAGTGGAAGCTGAGATGTTTGGGCTCTGTCCGACCTCCACAGTTTGGATGTGTGGAGGAGCTACAGTAATTAAACCCAGCAGGAATTACTTGCTAGCTTAGGATTAAAATCATCAAACTCCAAATGATTTCTTGCATTTTAATCAAAAAGATATGCACTATTTAATAAAAATCTGAAACACATGATACTGTAAAAGGTGGAATTTCAGCTAGGACATGTAGTACTAAGCTAGCAAGAGATATGCCAGGTGGTGGCTCACCATCGGCCCCATGTAGGCAGATCCCACTTTAGCGGCCCCTGATTGGCCCTTTGCCGGCATGGCTCTCAGAATGCGATTGAAGCGTTAAGATTTAATCGAGATTTATTATTTTAACATTTATATCATGGAGGGTAGGCTTTTACTTTCTGTTGTTTTCCAAAGTTTGTTGTTGGAACAGCTGACGACAACACAGCAAGATGTCTAGTTGTCTGTTCAAACTGGACTAGATTTTGTTGAAAAGTTTACGTTTTATAGATTATAACTTTTATTTTAACGGCATTTGACGACTATATTTTCAACATATCACCAATTTTAGAGGATGTCTTGGACAGATTTCTTGGCAAAAGAGCTTAAAAAGTAAAATCCTGTACAATACCGTACAATGTTAAATGCGAGTCAAGTACCACCACAGTAATGGTGGCTTGTCTACTTCCGCCTTGTCTTAATAGCAACAGAGTTTCAGTGCTCTACTTCTAAACTACAAAATCATTAACTGCGTTTCTCTTGTTCCACATTTCTTACAAGTCACTGAAGCAGTCAGAACACCATGACCCTTTGACCCAGCAAAGTGTGACAGAGTGGCTTATCTCTCTATGTCAAGGTAAGGCAGGATTTACAGAGGTCAAGGCTTGACTCCTTCACCTATGAATGTGTGGCTGCAATGCAGAACCCCCAAGACTGCTGTGTGACCAGGAGTGTGTGAAATGGACAGGATCCGAAAGATCACTGTGAGCTAATGTTCTGTAAGATGTAAAAGAACCATTCCATGTCCAGACGTAGAATATGTTCCATTAGCATGAATAAATGGGTTTTCAACATAATGGCAGAGTCAAATAACCCCCTGTAAAACCACAACTTGTTTTTTGCACTGATTAAACAAGCTCAATTAGTGAGCTTTAGAGTTGCTGGTAAGCAGATTGTGTTACCATTGGACGGAGTCAGGCTAGCTGTTTCCCCCTGCATCCAGTCTTTGTGCTAAGCTAAGCTAAGCTAAGCTAAGCTAAGCTAATCGGCTGCTGGCTGTAGCTTCATATTTAACGGACATAAATGAGAGTGGTATCAATCTTCCGATCCAACTCTCGGCAAGAAAGCAAATAATTGTATTTTTAAAATATCTAACAATTTCTTGTTAGACTGCCATGAAGACTTTTAATGTGAAAAACAGGCAGGGATAGTTGCGTTTCACTGATGGCAAACGACTGGATATGGTTAGTGAATGAAAGCAGTATTTCTGTTAAAAATAGCATAGTCATAGCATCAGAGTACAGTAGTGAGTATGACATGACTTGAATTAGTGCTGTGGAACAGACGTAATGATGAATTTATCAAGTCAACAGGTGGAGGACGTTTTGAGTTTGCATTAACCAGGGAAGAGGTGAAATTAGGGCTCAAAGCCTGTGTCTCAAATGTAAGCCTGTTGCAAAAAAGGCCTGCTCTCTCTGCCGTAAATCTAGGACCTGGTAAATGAAGGCCCTGGCCACAATGTGAGAATTTATGGTGTTAAGAAAAAAAAGCATCAAAAGCTCCAGGAAATACTACTCCTCTCAGGTGTGTCTGTGCGTTTCTCACCATCATGTCCTGAGTTGAGGAGGTGTTCTCCCAGGTCGCAGCCAAACACCCTCTCCCGGAGGATGCCCCTCTGCTTCAGCTTCTGCTTGGTAGGCCTGGACTTCATGAAGGAGCGCAAGAAGGTGATCAGCTTCCCGTGCTTCTTAGACACTGAGGAACAAGGGAAGGAAGGAAGGAAGGACACATCTTAGATCTCTTACACAGCTGTTTACTACTCTACAGTAAGTGTGGGGTTGACACTGGCTCAGCTTTCACAAAAGCTTTATCTGTGTGTGCACTAGAGTGAAACCCCATACAAGCTGCTCAGGGTTGTCCCATTGTGTGTTTCAGCTTCATTCTAATGCAAACCCTTCCTTTATGCATGTGTAGTTTCCTTGAGGCGAAAGCTCCGTTCTTAAATACCACCTCCCAGGCAACTACAAAGGAATCCTCCACATCCAATACCAGTATCCTCTGCTCCCCTTCAAAACAAGACACAAAAAGGAGCAGGCCTACTTAAAAACCCAAACCGCATTAATCAGATGCTATGTCTGGGAAAGGGTCATAATCTTCTTAAACTACACACCAGTTGTTTTCTCTGCTTTGGAGAGATGTGGAAAGGCTATCAAGTGAATCAAATTGCATTTTTTGGATGGGGGGAACAATGGAGCTGGCCTCGATCCGCATGTTTGTTCAAAAACTCTTCACTGAAAATTACTCATTTGTCAGCCACTGGTGAAATGACTCTTGGGTCAGTTTACTTGACACAGCTATGCAGATGAAATGAACTCAACATCAACATCAATTTGTTCCTTTAACTCAGAATTCAGTTCAGTTTAAGCTATCTCATCAGTCGTGGTTAAAACAGAGAATACATTTTCCACTATCTGACCAAATAAAAACATGCCATTTCTCAGTGACTGTAGGTGCGCCAATGCCACCAGTCAAATGTCAGGGTAGATGTTATATAGGAACACTGCAGCTCTCTTGATCAAAACAGTTTCCCTGCAGGGTTAAAAACTATTTCACCATCTTAACACTGTACTTACTGAGTCAAATATTCAAGTATATTCTAATACAAACCTCTCTCTGGGAAGAAAAGGATCCTACTAATCCTGATATTTAGAGGATCTTTCTCAGGTGAACTCTTTAAAACTCTTAAAGCAGCATCAGTTGCCCCTTTCTCTCTGTTTTTAGCTTCACCGCACTGTAAAGCTTTCCACTAAGACATCTCAAAGAAAAATCCGCTCTCATCTTCTTTTGTCTCCCTGTTCTCAGTGTCAGTGGTCAGCTAAGACAAGACACTCTCGTCTTGGATCTCACCTTTTTTTAGTTGTCTCTTTTTGTTCCTCTGCGGACTCTTGAACCTTGATGTCCTTGACACTGACTTTGACAAACAACTCTACTTATTCTTCCTTTACTCTGCAGTCTTCCACAGCAGCCACTATCCATTCTGAATCCTGGAGACCGATAAATTAGGCTTTCTGCCAGAAGTATGTAGTTCAATGTTGACTTATTATTTTAACCCAAACCATGATCTAGTAGTACTGGTGCCTAAACCTAGGTTAGGTTTAAACCTAATCTAGGTTTAGGCACCAAAAGTATGTACTGTAGTTCCATGATCTTATCCTAAACCTAACCAAACTGCAACCGTAGTACTGCCAGAAAGCCTTTCTAACACGCGGTTAATGTTGTGAAATGGTTGCAGTTTGGTTAGGTTTAGGCACCAATACAACTTGGTTAAGTTTTTAGGATAAGATCATGGTTTAGGTTCAAATAATAACATTGACTTTTTGTATCACACGGGACTCGAACAGCGGTCTCCTGGATCCGGTGTTTCACCCCCCCCCCCAAC
>LKNJ01002562.1:15339-77308 GCA_002120245.1 Maccullochella peelii
CCAACCAACCAACCAACCCACCCTCACCACTATACGGACTTTGTCGCTCTTTATACTACGTCACCTGACTTCCTAAAGGCTTTCTGTCAGAAAGCTCTGAAGGCAAACTTCTCCATGTGCTAAATGAGCGTGGAGCACTCAGCAGCCTCATGGTCCACGCTCCTGAAATCTGAAACATTTAAACTGACAGAGGACATGGTCTCAAACAACAACCAAGGAACCCTGAAAGTTAACTACAGAGGAGGACAGCATTAAAAATGTCCATTACCAACCTGATGTATGATCACTTTGTTCTTTCAGCCACACCACATCTGGAACATCACTAAACAGAGTGATCACACCAACATCTGTCTGAGGTGCTCTGGGCTCAAATGGAAAAACTGCTGTGTCGCATCAGTTTTTTATTTATATTCCAGGGCGCATTCCTTTAACTGATCACAACCCCTCCACTTCTCTCACGTGGTTCACAACCTTGACATCCTCTTTATTTTACCGGCTCCAGACTTCAGACCGACACAAATGCACAGGTTGCAGTTTAAAGAAGAAAGGATTTACAATTCAATCAAATAAATAACTAGTCTTTGGAGAGACACAGTTTCACTTTGCTGTGCCAAGCTGAGCTCTGCTTCAACTGCAGACAGTACAGCTGAAAGTAGGCTAGAGCTTACCAAAACTCTATCTCCAGAAACACAACAAGCTGTGTTAAAGAAAGCTGCAGCTGAACTGTGCGTTTGGCAGATAACAAGAATACAATAAAAGTGTCAAGGCAGCGTCTTTACTCACAGCGAAGATTTATCAGAGGTGATGATAATTTATAGAGACTTAAATCACGAAGCACACACGTGCTGTTATGAATATTATAATTCAAAAGAAGCATCCCAAAACATCTACTGTGTGAGAATTGGCCCTCTTGCCAATAGACCGTTAGGTAAAAATGAATGAGAGGCTGCCTGTTTTGCATGCTAAATGTACACTATGGAGGTAAATTGCGTGCAGCAGACTTAAATGACAGTCCATTGAGTACATTTAAAATGCAAACATCAAGACCAGAGCTAATGAGCAGATGGGAATGGAAAGTGACTTTGTAGCTGAATTAATTGAACAGTTTCCCATTGTGTTGGCAGAATATGAACAAAAATATACGCACACAGAAATGTCTCAGAAATACTGCAGGAAACTATGTTCAGTGACACTCGGTACTTTTCACTCACATTTGCTCCTTTAAACCAAACACATGTCAAGGACAAGTAGAAACTGCAACGTAGATGGTAAATCTCCACCGATTTTACACATTAAAGTCTGCTTACAGGTCACAGGGAGTTCTACTGCATATGTGAAAGTGAATGTGTTTAAAGCCTTTAGTGTCTGCAGAGGGAGCTGCGGGAAGCCTGATAAATGTCCTCAAGTGATGTCACTTGAGTAAGTTGGGGCTGTGGACTACAAGTTAGAAAATCCAAAAAAATCTGGGGGTGTGGAGTCAGTGAGGCTACATTAGCTGCTACTAGCATAACACCCACAAATCTCAACTGTCGGTGGTCGAGTTGCATTGTGGGTAATGGCACCTGGTTTTGACAAAGAAGAAGAATGTGTGGAATAAAAAAAGACGATATCTCTGGTTCTGATGCCTTTTTCTAAAACTCATCCATTGTGAGTCCGACAATGTTGCAATGATCTGTGGTTGCGGAGCTGCGGAGCCTGGATCTGTGGTGCGGGCCACCTGCTGCCCCCGTGTTGCTGCTACTGTTGCTTTTGGACTTATTACTAGCATTATTACTACTACCATATTGCTATTAGTATTACTTGCATTAACATTAATACCATTCCCACTACTGTTGCTTTACATCTGTATGTAGAACTGAACAGTGCTGTGCTACTACATGTTCGCGTTCCTCATGCTCTCTCTCTCTCTCCCTCGCGCTCTCCTCTCTCTCAACCCAACTGATTGAGGCAGATGACCGCCCACCCAGAGCCTGGTTCTGCTCGAGGTTTCTGCCTGTTAAAAGGGAGTTTGGTGGGAATTGTTGGGTCTCTGTACACATAAAGAGTCGGTCTAGACCTGCTCTTTATGANTGCGGGCCACCTGCTGCCCCCGTGTTGCTGCTACTGTTGCTTTTGGACTTATTACTAGCATTATTACTACTACCATATTGCTATTAGTATTACTTGTATTAACATTAATACCATTCCCACTACTGTTGCTTTACATCTGTATGTAGAACTGAACTGTGCTGTGCTACTACATGTTCGCGTTCCTCATGCTCTCTCTCTCTCTCTCTCTCCCCCTCGCTCTCTCCTCTCTCTCAACCCAACTGATTGAGGCAGATGACCGCCCACCCAGAGCCTGGTTCTGCTCGAGGTTTCTGCCTGTTAAAAGGGAGTTTGGTGGGAATTGTTGGGTCTCTGTACACATAAAGAGTCGGTCTAGACCTGCTCTTTATGAAAAAGTGCCCTGAGATAACGTTGTTATGATATGGCGCTATATAAATAAAACTGAATTGAATTGAAAAATTGAATTGCAGTGCAATGCTAAATCCGTGGAGTAATCTATTAAGTATCAGGGAAAGAGTTACTGGGTAAAAAAACTGGACACTGTTTAGGTTAACATCCAATTCACTGTAAAATACATGATTGTTAAAATTAACTGAACTGGTGGCAGGCATTTTTCCTGACTTGGTAGCCATTTCTTTACTCACACTGTGTGATCCATTTTCTCATTTCACTTTTTTGTAGATGATAATCAAATCTAGAGCTGCAACGATTAGACGATTAATCGATTAGGTGATCAAAAGAAAAGTAATTGCCAACTGTTTTGATAATCGATTAACCGTTTCAGTCAAAACTGTCAAACATTTGCTGGTTCCAGCTTCTTAAATGTGAGGATTTGCTGCTTTTCTTTGTCCTTTATGACAGTAAATGAAGAGTCAGGTGGACAAAAGAAGCAGTTTGAAGACACCTCTTTGGGCTCTGGAAACATTTTATAGACTAAACGATTAATCGATTATTAGTGAAATAGTCGGCAGATTAATTGATGATGAAAATAATCGTTAGTTGCAAATTGATTTTGTCAGTTACTGTTTTCTAAAGTTTAATTACTTTGGCTGATGCTCAAAACACACACACACACACACACACACACACACACACTTATATCTCAAAATAAACAAACCCCTGCCAAGACAGATTTATAACTATCTACTACTCCAAGTAAATAAATAATCTTTGAACCAAACTTTTGAGTCCTGAGTCTTTTGAGTCCAGCATCTGCAAACAAGAGCCATCGTTCCATTTCAAGGAAAAGTGGAGCTACAATTCCCCCCTCAGGGAGAAATTCCTTCAGCTCTGTTGTACCCGCAGACAAAACCGCTGAGGCAGCTTTTGTTTACTCACTGTTGAGGCATCAGAACGGGCCTTCAGTATCATGTAGAGGAGGGCTGACTGTGCAACTGTGCTGGCTTACACTGACACGTCTCTTTTATTTAGGAACCCTGACTGACTGTAGGACGTGGGGAAGAGGAGTGCAATGACAAGCATGACTCTCCAGAGGATGGACAGAGACTCCCATCTGCTTACTGTCAAGGCGGATGACAGCCTGAGGGCCAGCAGCTCTTCATTCATGCTCAGCACTGAAACGGCCTCTGACACACTCACTGCTGAGATCCAGCTGGGTAAAGGCATTTCATTTAAGGATAGAGGGACTGATAAAGCCTTAGAAATCACTTTATGTGTCTCTAATTACAGCTTGGGGGCGCTTAAAGGGGTATTCCAGCAATTTAGTATTGCACTTTCACAGAGTTGGGTGTCTTGCAGGGGACAAATTTAAAAAAGAATGGTCAAATGGTCTGTGCAATGGAGGCTGAGATACCCTGACTTTTAGTCCCTAGCATGGGTCAAACTCCCCCCCCCCCNCCCCCCCAAAAAAAAGAAATAAAGGATCCTTCATTTCCCATGACGCAACTGGATAGTGTCTTTCATTTTCCCCTCCCTGTCTGGTAAACACCCATGTCTTTCAAACTTCACACCTCCAGTTTGTATGGCAGGCATTCAATTATACATTTTTAATCTCAAGCCCAAACCCTGATGACATCATCGTCAGGGTTATTTTCTCAGACTTGCCAAAGCTCCTCCAGAGGCACAGAAGACATTAGATTGTTTTCACAGGCTGATTAGTTCTAACATGACTGGTAAACTTATCTTCATGTGCGAAATTGGTGCCCCCTTTAACACACAAAGTTGAGATAAAATAGTTTCTGTAGAAAATTTCAGGTTATTTGCAGAACTCATAAAATCTGACGGTATATTTTTGACATGTGACACACTGACGGGGGATGGGGTCCAGATGTTCACAGTTAGGGAAATGAGAGCCAATAGCCCATGCCTTGCATTTGCATATATAACAGATAAAATCTAATCTGAACATATAATGCCTGAGGAGCACTGTCAGGTTTTAGTTGCAGCCCTTAACTGGCTGGGTGACTCTATGACAAGGCGTTTCCCCAAAGAGAGCCCAGTGATGAGCCTGGGGTGAGGAGAAAAGAGGCCAAGCATTACAGCAGGAGCATCAGATGTAATGGCAAACATCATGCTCTCTTTCCCCGCTCCAATCCAAAACCGAGCGCCGCCTCGTTCCATTCAATTAGCGAGGAGCTTTTTTAAAGGACGCAGATTGGAGGAAAATTCCAACTTCATAGCAACATTACAAAGTGCCATCGCTTCCTAAAGTAGAGCAGTGACACCACAGAGCCAATCAGCAGACTGAGATATTTGATACAACTACTGTGAGTGTCAGTGTTCCCTGAATACACAACCACCAAGAGGTGTGACCGCGGCTCCTTTGGGCTCCAGAATGCTCTCATCACAGCTCAACTTAGCCCTTTCACTTCAGCCAGCCCCCCCCCCCCCAACAGCCACACGCCCATGTAGGCAGCGGAGCGGGAAAATTCAAACTGCTTTCCTCTTCACTGTAGTTTCATAAAATCATCATGTGAATGGGTTGGATATGATTACATCATCCATCTCAGAAATCTAGGCTTTTGGCTGGAAAGTGGTTTGTGGATGCGCCAAAAGCTTTAATAAATGGATTAAATGTGTTTTTACTGTGGTGGGTTATTCAAACTTAAGTTGGGTCTCCCAGTAATGCAGAAATATAGAGTAAGTATATAATAAGTAAATATAGAGGAGTCTGACAGAGGAGTTTGACAATTATGTGAGTAAACATTGTGCAATTTTCAAAATTACTAAGTCTGCCAACGTATCAATATGATAGAATTCACTAAACATACTTGATAGTGACAGTGACTAAGTACAAAATCCTTTCTATATATTCCTTTTGCCACAATTAATGGTTAATGGCAGTTTTTACAGAGTAGTTTTTCTTTTACAACCACTTAAGGAACTCAACAAGCCAACTTACTGACTATTATTAATATCATTTCCTTATTGCTGCCATTGACAAAAGGACACTTGTCCATTGAGAGGCGATTACCACAGAACTAATGTTTGCATTACTTATCAAACTAAAAAAACAGCACATTAACACTGGGAGACAGTGTGTTTACACCCATTAACAAATCCTATCCATCTCCTGGTGGTGTTTCTGGATGGCTGTTTAGTGTGTAAACAACAGAGCAGTGCCCTATTTAAAGGCAGTCATGAGTGACAGTGACCTCTGTTTGGACACGAGAGCCTAAGTGTGTGCTGATGGTAGGAGCAAAATGCCTTATTGTTCCATCTCTCAATGCACCACTGAACATGACTTCAGTAAAGGGAAGAGAGGACATCAGCTGGGGCCTGTGTGCTCTCACCCAGTAATTATGCCAATATGGTAGAACTGTCACATCAGACAAATCAGAAATCATGATGTCATGAAAGATCAACAAATATCAGCATAGGTACCAAGAGCAATTTTCAAACCACTGAACTGCAAATGGGTGTGACTCTCCCAAAGCCATTTTTTGCTAAATTCAATTATGATATCAAAAACAAATTTCAGTGAACTAAATGCCTTTCACTGCCTGGTACTGTCAGACTTTTCTGAGCAACTCAACTAAGGCACTGATGGGAGGGCTGCTTTATTATAGTGATACAGGTTTATTCAGATGCAACAGCCATACATCATGTAAACTACATATCTCAAATGTCTACCTTCTTTCTAAACTAAATATGTAGTTATTCCAAAAGTCAAACTTTCCTAAAACCTCGTTTTGTACCTTTTCAAGTTGTTAGTCTTTGTTTAACAGCCTACGATATTCTATATGACATTAGAGGGAAATTATAAATATTTTAACACTTGGAGGAAGAGACAAATGTTATTCATAAGTTATTAAATACGTGTAACGAGAGAGAAAATGGAAAAATGAGGAGTCACGCGAGGAAGGGCCAGTATTTTCCACACTTCTTTCAGGCCCAGGAAACCCCTTCCGTCATTCAAAGTGCTGTCTCTTCACATTGTTTATTCCCAATAAAACCTGTAGCACACGGTTACGGTTAAATAAGCTTCATGAGGGGATACTGTAGCGAATATATAAAATGTAATTCCACACAAATCAAACGCACTTTCTCACCTTTGCCCCATAACGCTGGACTGGCCTTGACGCTTTATCACAGGATTTAAAAAAAAAAAAAAAAAAAGTCCAAAGTACAACTATCCACTTATCCTTTTCTTACGCTAACCGTAAGCCTGTACAAAACAGCGATGAAACCTCATTTGAAAGTCGGAAAAAACGGTTAAGTCTGATTAACCAAGAGAGGGAGAAAGATAATAAAAGTTGAAAGTGTTGAGACAACGAGCAGAGGAGCCTCCGCGCTCTGTCAGCTCTGTCAGTATCCACACAAAGCTCCGCTCCGCTCCGAAAGTATTGGTTTACAATTGCTGCCTTCAAGTGCTCCCGGAAATAAGGAAATTACCGGTCGTTAATTCCAGCCTAACAAAGCTGTCTGTATTACTGAAGCACAACTTACATTAAGTCAGTATGACGGTGGGTGGGCCTAAACAATAACTTTTAGTTGATATATTAAAGCAAAAAATATTTGACGCCATGCCTGCAGTCTGTGCTTTTCGATTTCTGAAAAACACTCCGCTTCACCAAAACTCAGTAAAGAGCACCTTCTAAGCTCCCACATCAAATGTCAGAGGCTGTAAATGCTGTAAAGCCTTGCTGCATTTTAGTGCTACTGTCCGGATATAATTACAGAATGTATTACGTAACAAAACAGCCACGTTAGATAAAACAGTTTGGATCTCCTCTCTACTCTAACTCTCGTCGCCTGCCTCCCAGTCATACTTACAGTATATAGCTGGTTTTGCGTTTGATTCTAATGTTTCCGACAGCAGCACGAGAGTCAGGCAGCCAAGATGCGAGCTGGTGGTTTTTACACAGTGGAAAATACTCCTTTACATTGCACACACACATGCTCCTAACAAGCAGCATCCCCGCTTTTATTCTGTCAAAACCTTTCAAATGTAATAATTGGTGAATTTGTAATTATATACTTATGTGAATGGACTAATTGTGTAATTCTAAGCCTGTAGACAAGGTTCAAATAAAATTGTTACAAACCCGACTGACCCCAAATTGACACTCGCTGACATTCAGATTGATTCTGTCCGACTTAAACAACATATAGGATGGCCTTGCCTTGACTTTAAATCAGCTCTCCCCTCTAAGGGCCCCCCTGCCCCCCTGAAAGCATTATCTTATTAATTCCTTAACTAGCTTAGTCCCTTAGCAGACATGTTGACTCAAAATAAAGTCAAACTAATTTGTTGCTGGTCCAGAATCACAAGACTGCAGTCAGACTTTTCCACTACATGTGATCGCTTCAACATGTCATGCGTTTAACAAGTTCCACAAAGACAAACGTTTCTTTGGGTTGATCCTCAAATTTCTCTTTGCATGTAGGTTCTGATACTTTCCATCTTTAGTGGTGGAAAGTAACTAAGTACATTTTACTCAAGTACTGTACTGAAGTACAATTAGAAGGCACTTGTAATTTGGAGTATGGGGTATTTCAATTTGATGCTATTTCTTCTATTTCACTATAATTTATATTATAATGTAATCAACTCAAACTAGTTTGTCCTGTGCGGCACAGATCATAGTCATACGGTATGTTGCCTCCGCTCTCACTTATAGACCAGAAACACTTCAAGCTATAAATAAGGTGAACTGGTAACTTCTGAAAGTACAGAGTGAACCATCATGTGGAGGAGCTGTAAGATGGCACGGTGCTGAATAAACAAGATACAGTGAGTTTGGAGTTTTCTCTCCTCTAATTCATTTGTCCACTTTGTATACAGTACAGTGCTTTTTACTTGTATATGTTTGTCATGATACCTTTAAAATAAAATAATAGGAATTCAACATTTATGGCATTATTATAACAGTGGGAGGCAGTAGAGACACTAAAGCAGCAGGTGGAGTTTGACTTTAGGACTGAAGCAATGTACTGCAAAACACCAGTCACCTAAACAGGAAGTAGTGAGCTGCTGCCCTGATGTCATGTCGCATATAACCGGATGCAGAGCAGCTTTGTGTTAGATTAAGTATTATATAGCTGCTATTTTGCATGGATCTGACTAGGCTATTTCACTCCTGGGATGTGGAAAGAACGAGGCAGCGTGTTTTGCAGCTACATGCTAAGTTTCCATGCACAGGAGCAGAACGGCGTGCTGTCTGCAACATAAACATGGCTGTACATTTGAATTCCTACCTGTTGGTTAAACGCCTGTGAGCTCCGAAGATTTGCAACAACACAGCGCATAATCATTTGTTTTAGTAATGACACCAATGCGACAGATCACAATAATGATGCAATACAACTCTGTGGAATGCAACTACAGAGATCCGTTTAAGTCCACTGAAGGAAGCAAAGGTGTAAAAAAAAGATCTTTGCGCTTTCAGTTTACAACACAGCCTGAGATGTTAGTACGTAATCAAAAGCAGCCTCCCCCAAACAAAGGTGCGGTCTACAACAACAGTCTCTTATTGAAGCTACAGAGAAACACGTTACACAGGGGACCTTGCAAGTGGAGCACCAGGAAATGATCGAGATCCTCGGGAACAGGAGGACAAATCTCACTCTGTCTCACACATTCTCTCCCCATTTCCCTTCCTCTCCCGTTCACATAACCAGCTGTCTTGGCTCATGTATGCTCACAGCTGCCCGAATCACTGGTCCCCAGACATGACGAAGGCCTACACTGAGGAGGGGAACAGAGGGGGCTCTACATCTGGGTCAGTAACTGGTAGGTCCATTGGGCTGTCTGGGGAGGAAAGAAGGCTCACTGTCGTTCTTTTATCCAAAGCACACAACTCTTTATTTTCACACTGTCAACAAGAGTCTATTTTTACTGTGAAGAGTCTCTGTTCTCAGATTCCACTGCAACACAACACAAGCACATAGACCGAAGAATTAATGACTCCTAGGTTCTATCGTCTCGATTTTAACTGGAGCAGTGCAGCGTGTTAACAATTTCCATGGTTTTACTGGGAAACAGCAAAGGTTAGTGGTGAGCAGAGTAGATCTAGGCAGAACAAGAATATTTTTCCAATGCCGTGTGGCTCCCTGCAGGAATGTGCTCTTTCAGTCACCATGGAGAGGGAGACAGAGATTCTTACTGTTGCAGGACAAAGCTTAATGCTCAATGGATGGGTTTACAGGCCCCCTCATTGTAAAAGGATTAAATAAATCAAGGCCGGTCGAGATCGCACCACAGCACCCCTGCCGTGGCCTTTCAGCTTCGACCAAACAGACACACACAAACACAGCCGGCCCCCGTCCAGACACACGGTACATTCAGCAGCTTTGAGAAATGCTGTAGTAACCTGGCTCACCCCTGAAGCCATTTGCATACACCTTGAGGGACGAAAACAGTAAAAGAACAGGGGGCTGGGGGGGCTGGATTGTTCTCTTTTGAGAGCAACATTTGAAAAGTGGGAGCCACTACATCTAATCCCTAAACTTTTAAATACAGTATTTTATTTCTTTTACAGACAGATGCCAGGCAAAATGGACTCAAGAACATTCATTCTGACAAAACCTGAAACATATACAAAATACAGCAGAATTTTTAGTAACAAACTTAAAAGGGAAATATGGCCATTATTTGCATCACAAAGACCTTTTTTAATACGAGTTTATAGCAATTCAAGTGAAAGAAAGTTCACACAAACACACTGGAAAAAGACCTATTTCTGCACAACCATATGTGACTAAAGGCTAGAGTGAAGAGATAATGTGGACGAAGTGTGTTAAAGGTCACAGACAGGACAGTTTATTGTGAAGCAATAACCCGAGCTATATCCCCAGTTTTAAGCTAATGTGACACGTATACAAGCTAGTCGTATTAGAGTCACACAGTGCAGACACGTCACCTGGGATTGTGGGGTTAGTTTTTGGTTAGGGGATGGCAGTGCAGCACACCAAAGGATTTTTGTCTACCTGAACTTAGGCTGTAGTGGTTTAGCGGGTCGGCCACCCATGCACTGTCCTCTATTACACTCTCCATCTCCAAGTCTGCATGCAGCCCGATGGACAGATAGACCAACAGACAGATGGATGGATGATGGAGACACGAGAGAATCAGCAGAGGGAGAGAAGCACTTCAAGTTAGAGAACAGAGCAACTGTGTACTTTGGGACTGAGGTCAGTAGCTTTGCATAGAAATGATACTTTGATGCTAAAGCAATAAACTGTTTTGTGAGACAGTGTACAGATTAAAAAAAAGTTTGGTAATGAAATATATTCAATTAAAGAAACTCAGTAAAACAAGTCTTCTTATGTGAAAGAACTTAAATTCAACTTTAAAGTTATAATCCTTAAGATTTTCATGAACTCAGACCCTGTTTTTGATACTATTTATGGTTGGCATTTATTCAGCAACAGTCATTAAGTGTATTTACATTCTGTAATTACCTCTCTATATAGTTTTCATTGTTGGTGGCAGGGTGCGCCATTCCCGCACAACATTCAAATGGTCTACCCACGCATGAGGGATTCTCAGAAAACAATGCTTTGTTGCCAACATTTCCCACTGCTGCTAGCTCCTAAAAAATGCGTCTAAGAACAAGACGGTAGCCATTTTTTGGATTTGTTTTAAATATTTCAGGGGATAATGGCTCCATTATCAGTGAGGAGCAGCCACAGTGAACTGTTAGATGAAGAGCTGCAGGCAACAGGCTGCACACCTCCAACTCTTCAGCAAGGTAACCAATTCTGTTCACTGTTTCCCGCTGTTGTGTGGAAAACTACTTGCACCCTGTGCAGCTTGAAATCAGATGGAGGGTGCTCACGGCATAATGGAAAAAGGCCAATTATTGACAAACTTCTTTGTTAAAACAACGTGTGTTTCTGACAAATTAGCTGCTCAAGGAGTGTTTGCTGCCCCCAGAATTCTGAGACCTGCAGTATTAAACAGCACTTGCTGTTACCACCAGTGACCACGGGCATTGTCAAATCAACCAAGACTGAAATCTTTAAGGATTATAACTTTAACTACATCCAAACTCTAATGAACAAAATGTCATACAAGTCCAAATGTGCAAATGCATTTAGTGTGCGAGCGAGTTAAGGTGGAGCGAGTGGACAGGTGGATGAAGTGTGTATACCAACACGCACAGGGAGGGAAGAGACTCCAAGAAGCAGGCTGCAGGCCAGAGCAGGGGGAGGCTGAGGCAGAGGAGTCACAGTCAAATGCAACAAATCAAGACACATGCTAATACTACTGTACATCCCTGTGCGGTGAGACAACAACAGTATTAATGATGCATTGCAATGGTGAACAAGCAGTGCAGTTTTGACACATAAACAGGCTTAAACACTAACACATTTAGCTATTTGTACCGCCACTGATCCAGGATCTGCTCATTTACAGTCATGTTAATATTACTGACAACAGGGCATTTGCAGGTTTTAGAACACCAAATATTATACTTTGGTTATTACTATGTAGAATACAGACCAAGATTTAAACCAACATATTTCTGACTGAACATAGCTAAAGAACATAACTAATCAATAACAAAGATATATAAAGATGAGCAACTCAAGATAATCTGTTAACTGTATTCAGGATATCTAAATGATATACTTGACCTGTGGATACTCTGTAAAGGAAAAAATGCGTGATTGACAAAAGGACACATGCATAAAACAAACAAAACAAAAAACAGCAACAAGCACTGAAACACTGCGCAGAAAGCAGGGGAGTGGGCAGGCAGATTAAGTCGTGGGCTGTGGAGTGTGCTGTGTGTGCACTGCAAAGTTAACTTTACACCGCAAGATGCATTTCTGATCAGTCACACAGTCTGAAAGGCTTGGGTATGAAACTTGACTGGCACATCAGATAATCCTGCATCTGTAATTACATCCCCTCCCTCACAATTGTGGATCTTACAGAGTTGGTGTTTTTTTCCTCTGTGTCATCACTTAATCCAGACCCCGGAATCTCCGAGGCTTTTCGATGGTTAGGAACCCCGGCTCCACTCGCCCACCCCAAAGCCAGCCAGATGGCTGTGACAGTGAGTCATATTGGTTGAATCAGTCTTAGGATTCGGAAGATGTGACGTGGATTCATTCAAGACACTGAGGTTTGATCAAAAGGGCTCAGTCATGGTGACATGACATGAGCTACTATTTTTGTTGGGTGTGTGTAATTCAGTGTGAGGACAAAGTCCAGCTCGAGTGTGTATCGCAGCCATCAAATGTTGCTAAGTGTTCTCTTTGATTCCAAGAGGGTTTCTATTATACATTTGTCTTTGACACTCGCACGAGCGTGCTGAAGAGCTTATCTGTTTGCTCTGGACAGCAATAGATTAGCACAGTTATTTGCAGTGGATTTGTATAGTGCTGAGTCAATATAACATGATTAGTGGGCTATTTCAGGGGATGACGTAGGTGTCAGAATTATGGGTTTCCTTTCACTGTAACATGCTCATAAATTGAAGTTATATTATCTTCATACTGATGAGTATGTATTGTAATTCGGTTCTGTGAAAACAGGCGAAGACTTCTAACAGGGCTCTGTATATTCAATTTCATTTTCAGGTTAGGCAGTATCTATACCTCCACTGCATTTCAGTCAGTCAACATTATGAAATGATGGTGTAAAGAAATTTTACTAGAAATCCACTATGTTTTTAATACAAAATCAAGACCAGCAAAAATATCTGTGGGCAAGGTGTAATATACAAGCGCGCGCGCGCACACACACACACACACACACACACATCCCGAGCCACATCATTCATCTCAGAGCTACCCACTTCCTCAAAATGCAGCCATATCAGTGAGCCATGAACTGCCATCAGTGATAGTGATAACTTCCTTCCAACACATTTCCCGTGAGTGCTTAAGAGGAATAGGAGGAGTACCTGGTTTTGGTACCGTGTTGGTCATGGACTGCGGCACTTTATCATTTATGAGCTCCACACACTCGCTGGGAAAGAAGCCAACCTGGAGAGAGCACAGGAGTGAGACAGGCACGGTGAGGTGGGAGGAAGTACAATCTGATTTAGATAATAAAATGACAGAGAGAGACAGCAGAGTATCTATATGGAGGTGTGGTGGTCACATTAAATATGTGGTTTTGGTATTAGCAGCACTGTGACAAAGATGGCATTTTGGACTTGGTTTGGATGTCTACTGATCAGGTGGTGTAGAAATGACCACATCACACATAAGGTACATATTAAGTGTATCTGTGTACCTGCTGCTCTTGTGAATAGCACTTTGGTACAGCTGTGTTTTAAGTGATAAAAAAAAAAGAACTTAAACTCTACATTGTGTTAGACTGCCAGATATAGCCAAGTGGCAAATGGCACAGAGACACACACAACCTGTAACATCACTGACTGGCTGACTGACTACCCCCTAATGGATACAGGTGGTACTGCAGGTGTTTGTGTCACTTCACTTTGTGCATTTACTGCTCAGTTAGTTCCCCAACACACATCTTGTTTGAGTTTCAGGAGGAGGTCAGTAACTACTCACAAATAGAGCTGAACTGATCAGTAAGTGCCTGCTGAGTGCCACCCTGCCAGTGAGCCTGAATGGCAGGACTACCTCTTGTAGGCAGAGAGCCAAAACACACAAGAGGAGAGAGGCCAGGGGCACATCAGGTCAGAGGAGGTTCAGCCAAACTTGAACCTCAAAACCAGGCTTTGTTGCTGCACTGAAAAGATTCCTGAAAATTATGCTTAAATGATTGAGACTTTTACATCGCTTTAATTATTTCCCCATCTTGCTTTATGCCTCAATACACACAGGGCTGTGTTTACTAAGAAAATTATGCTATTATTTCTTTGTGTATTTAGCTCCTGATGGCAGCAGCTCATTACGCAGGCAGCTCCTGGGTCTAACTTTGTGAGGCGAGGAGAGCTCAGCAGGCAGAGGTCAGTGTTGGGATCTTTCTGAGAGCTCAGAAAATAAATGATGACGTAGTGATCTTGAATCCACAACACCGCGTCCATTGTTGCTGTTACACTAATCAGATACTGTGTTCATTAATAATCACTGCTACAGATTTAAATTATATCTATAGACCTGTATTTAATTCATGTTTCTTTTCATGGTTAGAACCTCCTGCCTTGTGTAGAGTAAATCCCATCTGTGCTATGTTTACGCTTACGCAGCAGCAGAGAATTTTTTCAGCAAAACCGACAGTTGCAAATTCCACGACTTTAGTAAATCCAACAGAATACATATTCAACCTCTGCTACCATGTGTCCTCCTATTATTTGCACAATCTTCTTTTAAATGCATTTGCAGCGAGGGGAGAGGCGCACCTTGTAAACACTACCTAAAATGACACACTAACTATGCAATAACTATACACTGCATGTGTTTGGGGCAGAATGCGTCAAATCTGCGCCTTACAAACAGGCCTAAAAGCCTCATGCTGGGTTCAGACCGACTTTAGCACTGTGAGGAAATAATGTAGTCCTCTCCATTCACTTGATGCAGCAGGGGGTGTGAGTGCAGGGGGCTCCAGCAAAAAAAATGCAGGGTTGTCACGCGAAAAAGTAGAACGTGACTCAACTTTTGGTGCCAAGCAACCCAACATCACCCGGCAAGGACGCTGTGTTGGCCAATCACACGCACGCAAGCGCACATTCCTGGTAGTTTACTTTGTAACGTGACCAGTGTATTTCTACTGTTTACCTCACCAGTGTTGTGACGAAAGACAGAATATTTGCAGCTGTGATAACTTTCCAGAGTTGTAAAATCCCGTCCCTGGGTATTACAAACGGTTGTGCAGTGTTTTGGTGTCTGATAAGCCTTTAAATGCATTCATCTGTTACTCCAACTGGACTTCCTGGATTGTATTTCATTGTCTCACCGCTACTTTAAACAACAGCCCCCACCACCACCAACGCAGCCTGCTGTGTCGATTTAACTGCTTTCTGTCTGAACGTCCACTTAGTGTTTTGTACATATTTGTCTGGGTGTAGCGTATGCATGCACACACACACACACACACACACACACACGATGGACATACCATTATTAACCTCCATTTCAAAATACCTTGTAATATATAACAGTTTGTTTTCTTATAGCCTCTGATAAGATTTATGCTCAAAAATTAAATGTTGTGTTATTCATTATTAGAATGTTTTACTTAAGAGGCAAAACAGAGTTCCGTAAGCAAATCAAATGCTTAGACTACACGATGCTGAGAGCTGAGACTGGGAGAACCAAAGTCGATGGTAACAAAAGTCCTGAACAGCACAGATTCAGTGTGTTATAGGATTGTGCTGAAGACTGCGTAGGAATATGAATCAGTTCAGCCTTACAGGGGAGGGCACACACCCTGTAATCTGCTTAAAAGCTTGACATAAAAGTGGATTTGTATCTTGCTTTGTCTTTCAGCAAACTGTTTGAAATCTGCCTTACAAAGCAACGCTCTCTCCTGTCCTTGAAATACGTCAAGAACAAATCAAAAGTTTACAGCTAGAGGTAAAGACAGAGAAACAGTTTTTGCCCCGAGCCTGCCAAGTGTTTTGTGAGCTGCGTACCTGAAAGCCATGCTTGCCCCTCCACCATGTGGTGTCTTCTTTAGGGGGCATGTCAATCACTGACACAATGTCGCCAACCTGCAGAGAGCAACAGAGGGAGCAAAGATAGAAGATTAGAGATGTGCCTGACGGTCCCTTTACCTCTTGTCTATAGAAGACATGAGTGATTGCTAAAATTGAAGGCGTTATATAGCGTGTGTGTGTGTGAGTGTGTGAACTGTTGTTGTCACCTCGAAGGACAGCTCGTCTGAGGCCTGGGCAATGTAGCGCTTGATGACGTGGGCAGCAGCAATAGCTGGCACGTTGATGGACGACTCTTCATGAACCAACAGATGATTTCCCTTATTGTCAACCTAGTACACACACACACACACACACACACACACACACACACACACACACACACACACACACACACACACACACACACACAGAGAGAGACAAGACTTACACGTCATTTCAACAGTGGAAGCCATTGACTAACGAATGACTACGCAAAAAGATACAGAAACATGATAGTTCTGCTATAAAAAGCAATATTGGTGAAGTAAATTCAGCTCCTTTTCTACCTGCTTGTTCACATATTTTTGCTGTTGAGAACAATTAATTAGTAGCTGGGATGGCTAGATATCTACTACTACATTCTAGTAATCCTACAGCAATACTATAGTATTTCTATAGTAATCCTGTTTCTATAGAAACCCATATTCATCTTTTATAGCAAAGTACAACACTGTAAGGCCCCATGTTTTAGGTTGCAAGGAATCTTTCTATCATTGTCTGTCTACTTTCCCTTTTGTTGATGCAGTTTAGGTGTTTTCAATATGTCATTGTGATTTTTTAGGTATTTCTCTTTGCTGCATTATATAACTCTTCAGACAGAAACCTCTGAATGGCTATTATATTATTATTATTATACAAAGATTCTACCCTGCAGTTTTGTAACTGGAAAAGAATACTACAATGATTGTTCTTATTCACAATGTACAACAGCATTCATGAATTTCCTGGATCACCATTTCATGTGTAGGTAAGGCCATTCAAAGGCAGAAATAATAATCTCATCTAAAGCAAAGCCTCAACCTTTTGACAAAAAGGCTCTCTGATCCACTAAAAACCTTTTGTTTTGTTTATTTCTGCCAAAGAGTCAGTGTACTGCTTAAAGACAGAGGACAGTGCAGCCTTACCTCCATCCATGTGAGGGCGGGCCCACAGTTGATCTTGTTGTCAGCGATGGCTGAGAGCCGGGAGAGGTAAGCCAACAACATCTGGGAAACTGACTAACATGGAAGAAAACACACAGGCCAGTTAGAGTCTTTCCATTTACTTCAGATAGTACCAATTACTACTGTAACAATCCACAACTCACATACCGAATATTAAACTGAGCTGCTACAATGGGTGTTAATAATTACCATTAAAAGTCATCAGCCCCTTTTGTTACGTGTTTTTTGAGTGACAAAGGCAGCTAATTACGCAGCTCAAGAGTGTTGCATGGTAGTAAACAACTTGTAATGACATTTGCAGCTATGACTTCATATTATAAGGAACATTTAGTTTTATAGTTTCTGCTACACATTTGAGCTAATGATGACACTAAACTTTACTGAGAAGAAGAGGTAGGAGGCAAGTTTCAGCTCAGTTACATCACTGTTCACTATTATGGGACCTTATGAATCTTATAAACACAGCTACTGGTGAAGGTATAATAGTGTACCGCAGGCAGCTTTGTAAAGCTATTACTCTGAAAGCATCCACGCGCACACACACACACACACACACACACACACACACACACACACACACACAATACCCCTCAATAATAAACTGGTTTTACCAGTTTGGTTTGATACCTAACCTCTGCATTCCTGTTAGAGCCTCAATCTGACCATAAAGCTTTCGTCTGGCTCAGAATACTATCCACAGGCGGGCGGAACGGGAAATAACTGGAAAAACATCAAATTGTGCATTCCCAAGACAAAAGCCGTGTAGATCATATTGGATATCAAAGCACAGTAACTGGAATAGGTTTTATCTAGATAACCGATACCTTGGCATCTTGTATTTTAAAAGTATATGGGCAGCAAATGCTATAATTCACTGAATTTAGGGGCTGAATAAATACTGGGTGGTTCAGTGAGAGCGTAAACAAAGCTGTGTGAGATTTTAAAAAAAAGAAAGCCAATGTTCCCCCCTAAACTAAAAATACATTAATTTAGCATACTATACATGAAAAAATGGTCTTTTAATAAGTTGTTACCTGTGGCCAGGATTCATCTAAAGTTAAAATGAGAAGAAAATGGGGCTTAAATCCGATAAAGCTCCTTAGCGGATTATTTTGCTTACAGCCCTGAATGCTTCAGTTCTGTAGTTAAATACACTAAGTGTGTGTGTAGATGTGTGTTTTCCGTGCTTACCTCTGACTGATCAGTCAGGCTGTCCAGTCGAGGCAGCTCAGGAAGCTGGGAGAAGCGTCGGTCATAGATACAGAGGTGCAGGTGCTTGTCCAGGACACGGAAATCCTCATAGCTGCGCTTCACAATCCAACTTCGACCCTTCAGAACAACAACAATACACGAGTGTAACCAGCAAAGAAACACAGACAGAGAACACATTAACGGATTAAACAGCTACATGTGAGCAGCGTTTCCATTCAGCTGCAGCTAGGTTGAAGTTTTTCACCAATTAACATGGGGAAATTAAATGCTGTCTAATGCACACCTTGTAGACAGGTGCCTAGGGAAATGACAGCGCACAAAAGAAAGTTTGAATTGCCATGCACAGTCTGCACTAAGTTTATTGTAAATGCAACATTTGGGTCGGCTGCAACAACCAAACGAAAAAGGAGTAATTAATCTATTGTAAGATCCATAGAACACAATACGAACATAACAATATAAAATATTGGGTAGGCACATCAAAGAAGTAATACACAATCACTGTATAACCACAACGGGCACCTTACAATCGGTAGTGACAGCACATACAGTATGTCAGGACACTCCAGGTCCCTCCAACTGTGGAAAGATACTCCAGTTGTGAGAGAGGAAGACATGTCCCTTACTACAAACTGTGTGTACTTTACATTAAAGAACAAATGAATGTTTACGCTTGATGAAAGCATTTTCCTAACTTCCAGGCAGTAACTGTGGAGCCTCCAGTATTTGAGTACCTTAGGGCAGGCTGCACAACAGCAACACATAAAATGTAAGAAGTTACCAAACTTCTGTGTCTGAATCCCAGTGTGGACCAATGTGGAAGCTATTAAGTGTCATCTGTGTCATTTTTGGCTGCAGCAGGCAGCTGTCTTCAGTGAAAAAGTTCTATAAAGCGACTATACACTACCTGCTCAGCACCAGACACCAGACAGACACAGTTAGTGACTAGCTGGTGAACATAGTGGAGCATTTAGCAGCTAAAGAGCCAGATGTTTCCCTCAGGAGTTGGTGGAGAGCTAAAAAGAGAGTGAGTATTGGCCATACATTTATCATCTTACATTTACACACAAACACAACTGCAAATGAATGCTAATGTTGCGCAGTATCTGCTGGATGTGTAAATAGGAAAACTGCTTGCTAATAAGTTCACCATATCAACTAAAAGGTGACGATAGGTCAGTGTTGTGTTTGCAGCTTGTTTCTGTTGCCCTCACATGGCCAAACAAACAGTTATTGCAGGTTTATTGACATGACATGCTGCATGTAAATTTTATCAAATTTAACGATGACAAGGTCAAACTAACTGAACCAGAAATGCCAATTCAACAGCAAGCTAGGCTGCCTGTCAAAAGAAGGTTACGCTGGCTGCTTATTTCTGTTGCTGATCTTTGGTTAGAGGACCAAGTTAAGAATATTGTGCAGTCTTGTTTGTGTTTGTTTTTTAATAACTCAAGAAAATCTCTCAAATTAGGTCATTTCAGTTATACAAGCTTTTATTTTTTCCCACCTGGACTACTGCAATGCACTTAATGCTGTTTTTTCCTCTGATTGTGTTGCTCCACTTCTGCCATTTTATGCTCTCTTTATCTACTGTTAACATTGTTTTAAGATTCCATTTCTTGTTTTTACTTGCATTTGCTTTTTTATTCTTATGTTTTTTTTCTTTTCTTTCGACAGCACTTAACTCTGTTAAGAAAATACAAATAAAGGTTATATTATTCAATAAAAAAATAGCAGGTACAGTAACTCGTTAAAGTATAAGGTGTCATATCATTAGTCATATCATTATCTAGTGTAGCCGCGTAACAAACAAAGCAGGCTTCTTGGGTCGTCTGGGGTGGATGAAAACTCAAGGTCAACAACACCACCAAACATTTGGTTGCCAGTAGTTGAACTCTGTGGATATCATTACCAGAACTCTTCCACCCGCCTCTGTGTCAGCATAAAGACATGCCCATTAAAACCTTTATCAGCACACACTGCTGTGACTCTCTGTTTTCCCTTTTTCCTATGGGTTTGTCTCTTTTGTTTTTGTCCCCGCAGACACTCTCCTTTTCATGCCTCTAATACAATGGCACTGTCTCAAAAAAAAAAAAAAAGACAACTAAAATGGGAATAAAGTCTCCCATGGACTTAAAAACTTTGGCTTACTCAGCCCTTTCTAGTAAAATGCAGTGATTAAATGCCAACAGTGCAAGTGCAAACCAAGAGAATTTTGCCCCAGTCCACCAGATTAAATGTAACTTTTCTTTTCTTTCTTTTTTTTTTTTAAATCTAAGAGTTCTTCCATGGATTTGTTGTTTCTTTTTCATCCAGTAGGACGGGGCTCCAAACCTCAAAACCCCACTGAGAGAAACTGGTGGTGGAAAAAGTCTTTTGCTTTGATTTGCCCTAGAAAGATCTGTGTGTACCGAGGCCAGGGCTTGTGTGACTGGGACTGCAGTGCACCACTCAGCCCACTGATTCTAGTGCTGTTTTAAAAGTGCTGGCTGGTAGAGACATGCTGGGAGGGCTCTATGGGCTTGGGGAACTCTTTCTGCTTTCCTGCCCCACTTTCAGACAGTGTTTCTAGTTACCCCCGTTTCTGGGTCTGTGGAACTGAACCAATCTCCCTGTGCTGTGCTACTTTCTCTGTTTAAAGCTCTGAGTGCAGGACTCAAGGCCAACTCTTTGCCAGTTTTTCCCCCTTTTCAAATAGAACTAGTGTACAATTAGCAGTTTTCCGATGGCTGTAAGATGTTGGAATTTCCAAGTGCACATACTTGTGTGGCATTGCCAAGGTCGTGCAAATGGAATATGATCTGTAGAGGGAATTGCATGAAACCATAATCAAAAATGTCACTTGAGGAGGCTGGGGCAAAACTTCTGAGCAGCTGGTGTGCATGTGTGTGAAGGCTATGTCCAACTTTGGGGAAATCAAATGTGTTGATGTAATCATAAATAATTTGGCTGTTACTTTACCCTGACATCCCTCCTTAAAAAGGAATTTTAAACATGACTAAGCCAACTTTTTATACTTTGACGAAACCCCTGCAATGAAACTAAGCAAGGAATGAACAACTAGCTTTAAGAAGAGGACGACCATGGACACAGCAGTGCCAGTGAAGGGAACACTCCATAAGGCCTCTGCCATCAATGATAGAAAATGGTACTTGGTGGATGCTGCCACCAATAACTGTTGCAATGAATGATTGGATGTTCCAATAATGAGACAGAAACATCTAAACAGAAAGACTGCAACCTATGCTCCAAGAGGTCAAAATAAGAAATAAAATTAAAAAAAACTCAGCCAAGGTAATATCCTAAAATATGCAGAAACATGTTCACAGTACTTTGTAAAAGCTCAGGGTTTATATAATTCACACTCTGAAGCCCAGTCTATCTGACATTGTTCAAAATTGCTCACCCATCCTGGCACTCATATCAGAACAGGTTGTACTGAACCATCATTTGGGAGTTGGAAATCACCTCTGACAAGTTTTTAGAGAAAAGTTGAAAGCATTAATACATTTTTTACAAATGTCTGGGTGTGTGTTTGCAGATGAAGTGGAGTCTGTGTGGGAGTTTGTATATAATTATATCAAAGTGTATGCATGCTGTGGGGTGTATTGACTGCACCATCAAACCCAGTGGAGTCCGCCGTCTTACCTGGCAGTAAATATGAACTAAGTACACCAGCTCCTTAGACTCATAGCCGTTCCGCGTCACTTCACACTGTTCATCCCCGAGGGACAACTGAAAGACACAGAGCATGAGAGGAGTTGGACCATTAGACAAGCATTGTTCATTTCAAGAAAAGAGATAGAATCAGATAGTGGCAACTTCACAAACCCTATGACAAGTCCATTATTACAAACTCATGGGTGGACTACAGAACAAAACTTCAATCTAAAGTGTAATGGTCACCCTAAGGTTTGCCAAACATGCATAAAATGAGGCAAGAGTAACCAAGATATTTTTCATTTCATATAATGACTGTTTGAGTCACAAGTGTAATATGCTGTAGCTTTACTGAAGTGCTGGCACAAGATCTAAAATAAATATGAGCTGCTGTCAAACGGTGAAGGAAAAGTCTTTTATTAACTTTTAAGTGATTTATAAGAACATTTCAAAGCAATATTAAGAATAATAGGTGTCACTTCCCCAACATCGCCTTTAGTTCAGGTGTCCAAGCAAGATATTATTACTCAAAGGAAACATCTACATTTTACTTTCATCACTTTCAAGCCCACACAGACAAGGCAAGGATGTGAGCTAGCTTTTAATCACATACCTACATACCTATACTACATGGAAAAAAGGGGGCAACACAAAATAACATGTAAAAAAAAAAGGGGGGGGACGCATTCAAACATGCTCCACTGACAGGAAGCTTCTAAAAATAAATGGATATTGTATAAAATTATTATACTCATGAGTTCCAAGTGGAACAGTGCTGACTGCCCACTTATTGATGAAATATAGATGAGGAAACAAGCATGAAGCTGGGAGAGTTGGCACAGCTAGCATCTGCTTAGTAGAAAACAGAATCATATGGACAGCTGTATAAAGGAAGAAGCTTCATCTTCACAACATCACTATCTTGTGTGTTTTAAGGAACAAATCTCAGTTAGGTGTGCCCTCATTAGAAAGAAAAGTTGAATTCAAACCTCCATTGAAAATAATCAAATTCTGGCTCACATTATTCCCAAAAACTTGTAATTATTTCTTGTCTATTTTCATTCTTATTAAAATTTTTATAATGTACCTGCATTACAATTAATTAACCCACATTACAATTCAGTAGTCCACATCTATCATTTTATGCACACAATCCAAAGACCAACACAAAAATTACTGAGCTAATTATATTACATTAAAGTTGTCCCCTTCAGATGTAACCTAATTTAATTCCATATTCCTTTATATTTCCATTTTTTCTTCATTAATAAAAATATATATATCATATGGGGATATTCTAATCGATAAATCTAACCAGTTTTTAAATAATGGTGCATTTGGACTCATTCATTCCAAGAACCAGCCTGATCAATGCCACAAGACCCATATGGACAGTAATATATTTGCCTGTATTTAATTCAGCCCAGGCACATTAGGGAAATCACACAATAAACTGAACCTTGGGCACTTTAAGATACAAATCCCCGAACCCTCTTCCATGTAATTCACTACATTTTCCTATTACCGAGCATTCCCGCAAAGCATGGAAAGTCCCTTGTGTTCCCTTATACCACAGACGGTCCTCCGTTAATCCCATTCTTTAAAATCTTACAGATGTGTAGTAAACACAAAAATTGCATTAAATCAGGTAAACAGAAATTATTCTTCTATTTTATCCTTTCTTTTCTGAGACAGCACTTGTTTTAAGCCCCCAGGTGAGTTATGAATGGGGTTACCATTTGGCTCTCCAGTTCAACCACACCTAAATTACTGCAACCAAAGGCCTTTTCCACAACACAAACTTAAAGACCCGTAACTTAACATGTATCCATTGTCACAGGTACCTTTTTCTCCCCGCTTTGGGGGCGAGTTCCTGAACCTAAATTTGGGCACTGCTCAGGAGGTGGTACTAAATCCAAGTTCCAGGTACTTTCAGGGGAAATGCTCATTTGCAACACAGAAAACACCACAATTAATAAAGCAGGGCATGTGTTTAGATGAGCACTACAAGGAAGTGTGTTTCAATATACAGACGATGTTGTGATTCAGAATTTCTGTCACGTGTGTTTTGCCGTCTTGTTTCCCAGTAATGCCGGTCCTGTCGTCTCTCTTTGCTCCATTCTGTTGACCTCCTATTGCAGGTGGAGACCTTCTATTGATACACTGATACTGATGTTTAAGACTCATAAGAGCTCATGTGTAAACATGAACGAAAATCTATATTAGTGGCACTTTTTCCATTGATGTCAGTCCCACAGTAAGCTGTACTCACATACCAATTGTCCTGATATGCGAAGTGGTGTGGCTATTTCAATGACGTATATCCAAAATGTTCTGCTTTGTAAAACACACTGAAAAAGCAAGGCAGATCCTAGAACCAAAACCTCACAGGTTCTTAAAAGTTCAGATAAAGGGAAGCCCCAGGTCACGGGTCATTAAGTTCCTGTTGTATAAATATGTATAATAAAACAACGTGTATGCAAGTCACTTGGTGCTGTTTTTCTCTCCAGAGCACCCCTCGGTGTAATGAGTAGAACCTCCTGTGCAGAGTTTTATCTCTTGAGCTTAACACTCTATAATGAACATGTGATGTAGCACATCACCTAGCCAGATGGGGTGAGGTCTTTGCACATATGCAGTTAGTTCCAGGTTGTTTCCATCAGAAACAATGGTTATATTGTTCACAGCTACTGAAACTGGGCCTGGCAGTACCTGGTGGTCAGTATTGGCTTTCTCAGCGTCTCTCTGAACGTGTCTCTCTCTGTTTCTCAGTGCTCCTATGGCTTGTATGTTTGGTACATCTCGGTCACCTCTCTCGATAATGTTTTCTTATTCTATTCTATGTGTTTCAGCTTTTTTAGGTTAAATCTGCAGCTGTTTGTTCAGACAGAAGAAAACTTTTCTGATTTTGCAACAGCAAACATTAAAACTAAGACTGAAGGTATTTATGTGCTCCAAAGGTCCACTAAACAGATATTGTCTAAGCAATGTCATGGTGCCAGTGAGGAGAGAAAAACACATGGAAGTGTTTTTGTTCCCATTAAAGAGGGCTTGATTTAAAAGCAGCTGTTAATGGAGGGACAGCGGTAAATAGAGCCTTCACAGAAAATGTCCTTTTCTGTGGCAAACTAGTATGACAGCAAATGACCTAATTACCTCTCTGTTGTTCAGTATGAGCACTGAGCAACCCAGAAATGTTTTGCACTCTATGCACAAGCAAAGGCCATTCTCTTGACAGAGCAGTAGACAAGCAATAAAAACAAACTTTAGAAGCGAGCCCACAGAGGCAGACATTTGAGGGCAAAAGGCTTTCTCCCATTTCACTGGAAGGATTTAAGGGTTTTAAACCATACTTTAGGAAAAAGGACAGCTGCCCAATGACCAACTGTGACTGAGGAGACTCGAGTCATTGTTTTGATTGACTGGGATCACTGCTGTTGCAACAAACCAAGGCATCATGTAGGAAAACAGACAAAGCATTGCTGTTTTAATAATGAACGTAGCAAAACTCTGTGCTGCGGTGAGAGCAGCATTACAAACAGTGTTTGACATGGTCCTTATCTGGAATATTTTTGCAATGATGGATTACACCTATTCAGCTTCTCTTCAGCTTTTAAATGTATTCAGCCACACATCCTTGCACATAGGCTACAGGCAAATTTTAGCATGGATTTAAATATTGCTTGCAGGTAAACTGATTATTATCCATGCTAGCGGCGTGGCTAGCATGTTGGTTGGTCAATCCACCACAGACTGAAATGTCTCAACAATTGTATGGATTGCCATGATATTTGGTATAGACATTCATAGTCTCCAGAGGATGAATCCTACCTACTTTGGTGATCCCCTGACATTTACTCTAGCACCACTAGCAGGTCAAAGCTTTCACTTATCCTGAGAAATATCTCAACATCTACTAGATGGAGCAGCACAACACACAGACACTGAAATGTCTCAACAACGATTGGATGAATTTCCATGATATCTGGTTCAGACATTCATGTTCCCTGCCCTCAGGATGAATTGTAATAACTCTGATGATCCCCTAACATTTCACCTAGCACCGTCATCAGGTCAAAATGTTATTTGTCCAACACTTTGGTTTATGACCAAATACCTTCTAATTTGCATGTTACCATGGTGACATGCCAAACTAAGATGGTGAACATAGTAAATATTATACCTGCTAAACATCTGGATGTTAGCATTATCATTGTGAGCATGTTGGCATGCTAGCATTATCATTTAGGTCAAAGTACCGCTGCTCATAAGTACAGTCTCACAGAGCAGCTAGTGTGGCTGTAGTTAGTCTTGATTGACAAACAGAGACCAGAGATTTCAAATAAATACTTACTTTGTCTAGTAAACTCATCTTCCACACGGTCTCCTCAGGGCTGCATCCTGTTATTATTCAGGGTTGTACTTTCTGCATTTATTATTACTGACTGCTGTATGTACATTTAAGCCGAACATAAAAGCTTTACTTTGCTCTTCTCTTAGGCCAGCACACAAAAGGCTCAACAGTGTTTCTGTAATACACTTTCATATGAACTCTTAAGTGAACTCTGGGATGAAACGTTTCTTTCTGTGATTTTCTGGCAACAATTGATTGGAGCAGAATGGTAAAAAACAAAAATTTGTTTAAAAGATGTGCGAGTGTCTTTGACTAATGGACGAAAAATGTACAGCAAAATTTGGCTGGTAAAAAAGTTATTCTAAGGTAAAAACATTGAGGTCGTAAGTGTTAGCATCGGCCAAAACATCACAAATTGTGGTAACAATCAAAGTCAGAGCCTTTGAGCTTGTGGGTAAAGCGGCACGTTGGGAGCAATATTTCAGGTATCAGTCAACACAGGGTGGTGTTTAATCCGGAGGCTCTGAGACCTGACACAACCTGCAGCAAGCAAAAAATATTTAAAGATTTTAATTCGTCAGACAACACTCTTTTAGCTACTGTATAGTTCCCTCTGCAATTCTACACACAGGACACCATAATAATCCTTCAACACAACCACCAGAGGGTGACGTGACATTCAAGTCCACACCACGGCTTTAAATTGATTGTTTACCTAAGTAGTCCTCCTCATAAAATGCACACAGCACACGTATGAACAGAGTACCAACATACACAGCGCCTGTATTCTGAGGGATTTCGCAGGAAGACACTTGTCATATTGTTAAAATAAAATATGTTTAGTCATAATATATAGACAGACATATTTAGTCCCCAAGTCTCAAGTCGAAGTGTCTACAGTACATCTACAGACAGAGGCTTTAGAAACAAACAGTAATTGTCTCCCAGCTGCATAACAGACAAACATACAACAAACATTTATAAAACTATTGTAAAGTTAGTACTTACAGAAACATTGTTTTAAGGGGAGTATAATAAGACACTAGATACAAAGACTCAACATGGGAATTTCACCATTTTAGAAAGTGCTCCTGTTTTTAGCCAGTAGTTTATCCAAATTACAACTTCTGATGAGAGCCAGTGCCAGAGCCAGATCCTGTGCACCCAAACTGAGTGGCTTGCTAGACAGGTTGTCTGCCATTCTAGGTCAGTTTTCTGCAATGCATGCAACACACCACATTATAATTTGATTTCAATCCAACCTGCACTGCACTAGCATACATTGTCCCTGTAGCACCAGCAAAGCTTAACAACAAAGGGGGCTGCAATCTTGTCGGTCCTGGGCAAACTGGATTTGGAACGTAATGGAACTATACTCACCAGATAATAAAGTGAGGACAGGTTGTATTTCCCAAAATATAATACAAAAATTAAAGAATTAGCTATTCTAGAGGTACTGGGTTCAAGTTCAAACTCTACATTATGGTAACAATGGAAAGGTAAACATGAAGGCAATGCAACTTCCCTTAGAAAGAAAAATCACTGGAATTATAAAATTAGAACTTTCTCCCTGTCCTCAAGCTGTATATGGCCATATTGGTAAAAAAAAAATACACATCAATGGTGGTCTGTGCTTTCTTCTTGTTGTAAGAGCGGAAGGGCAGGCTCATCAAATTCCCTAAAGCAAGAGAAATCCCATCCGTGGTGGTCATTTTCCAGTTGCACTGTCCCTCTAACAAAGGTTTCTGCAGAGGAAAGAAAAGCTGAATCCAACAGCCATATTTTGGACACAAGCAATTTTGATGAGTCCTGCAGGCACACAAGGACAAGGGGGAAGCAGTGATCTGATGACTGCAGAGCAGCAGCAGAAAATGAAAGAAAGGAACTAAATGGCACAGTCAAAACGACAGAAAGACACTTTGTACTCACATCAGTCTGGTTTCCCTTCCTTGTTTTAGTTCCTACGCTCTCATTCCTTTCATGCAGTGTAGCTTCATGCTCAGAGTTTGCCCCTCCTTAACACTCCAACACCTGACCCCAGTCTCTATTTCTCTGAGGAAGTGTGTGTTTCTCGAGTGTGAGAATGTACATCCCGCCTCGCAGAGTCCTGTTTCGCTGGTCCGGAACACAATTCCCCTCGGCAGGACGTAAATGTCAGCTCTCCACTTTCTTTCACGTACAGTGTAAGCTCTCCCAGACAGTGTGGGATTCAGAGACAGAGGGCGGGAGGCAACAATATTATCAGCAGCGGTGGTGGTGGTGTTGGAGGTTGAGAGGAGGCTGTGATTTTGGTGGATTCCTCAACGGGACAGCTTTCATCTCCTCCATTTTGCCCTCTCTCCCATCCTACCATTGTGATGCCCCATTCTGATTTTCTTGCCTTCTTTCTCTTGTTGGCTTCCTTTCTCTGATGGCTGGCACCCGACACAACTTTAAACACCCAACTTGATTAGCAGCAGGAAATAATGGGAAGGAATGACCAGATTTTTTTAAAGAACAAAAAAGCTGTTTTCTTTCTGTCTTGTTCTTCTGACGACCTCACAGTCTGCTTTCTCTGTCCCTCCGCCACATGCTATTCTCTCCTTTTTCCCCTCCTCTCCCCTGTCTGACATGCTGGCTCACCCCTCCCCCTTCTCTCCTCCTCTTCCCCCTCTCTGATTGGTATGTTCCCAGGACAAAGAGCAGGGATGGAGAGAGAGAAAGAGAGAGCAAAAAGAAGCAGAGAAGAGGGAGAGGGCAGGGGGGTTACAGAAAAAATAGGGAGGGGGTGCACTTGCGGAAGAGCAGTTTTCTTTCCTTCCACATGTACAGTCCTCTCTGTGCTGTCACTTGCACAGTGGTATTTTATTGAAAGCACTAAACTGAGGGAATCTGCAGTTCTCGCATGCAGACAATTAATAGAGTCAAATGACATCAAGCCATTAAAGCTAACATTCTACAACAATTAAACATGAAAATAACTGATGCTTTGCAAATGCAGAAAATAATGGGAAGCTACTTCAACTCCTGCATGACCAAACCCTGCATTTAAAAATTCACTCAACAATAAATAACCATGGAGTGTGGTAGCTCGCAGTCTACCACACTTGCAAAGTAGAAATAGAGTCTCCAAAAATATAACCCTGCGCTCCCCTCTGCTAAACGGCCTGCTCTCAAGTTGCAGCCAAATACCTCAAACAAAAAAAAAGGAGGGAAAGTGTAGGTTGCATCAGCTGTAATGACTTCATATGTGCCATCCACACATGAGATGGATTAAAAAGGGTCAGCCTCACGGAGGACATGTGGGAGCCAAAGAGGCCACAAGGATGTAGAGCTGCATTGGACATGCAGCGCTCACAAAATCCCTCCCTGCACTGCTTGGCAAACATGCAAAGTATGTGCAAGTTTCTCTGTGCAAGTTCAAACATCCACATAGTTGAATTAAACTTCATGTCTAAACGTTGCAAACTAATTTACTTACTTTTATTGCTGCAACCATCATTCCTGAAATGACTCTGCTAACAATCACCACTGAGCCCAGACTGCCCCAGCTTTCCTGAAAAAGCAGTGTTCAAGATGAGCTGCGAGCTGGTCTTCTCAGTTAGCTGGGATATCTGGTTGGATTGGCTGCCCAAGCAGAGCAAATCATTCTCTACTACAGGTCTGCTTATGAATATCAGATGATAATCCAATGATGACCCAGTTCATTCAGCTCTCCGCTCTGCTATGCCAGTGACGGGTTGGACTGATTTATCACAAACCACATCTGGGGAGGTCAGATGTTGTCCAGGAAATGTAATCACAGCTGAAGTTTAAGACTCAAATGCAAAAGGCAAAAACCCTCATCAAATTACATTATTGTTTTATACAAAAATGAAGATGCACCAGGAAAGATTTTAATATGAAATATGACGGTTAAAGTGCATTCAGCCAAAACATTGTAGGGGAAAAAACTGTAGTGGCCATGAGTTTTGTTTGCCATTTTCCTCATTACTGTGTATGATTCATCCATTAAAGAACACACAGCTGTGACTGTTGATCATTCTGGTGTGGTCTAGTGCTGAAGTCCTACACTGAGACCCATGATGAACTCCAATCCCAAATCTGAGGACTCCTGACTTCACTCAGGCATGACTGAGTATGAACTCCTTCCTTCCATCCTGCACTGAGGACTACAATGTCATCTTTGGAATTGATAGAATTAGACATGGCAGCTACTAGTAACCCAGTAGTAGGTTAATTGACATGCAGTTCAGAACAAAAAGACAAGACAAACGCTGTGTCTCAATTCACGTTCTTCTGTACTTACACTTGCTATTTTGAGTGCATGAGTGCATTCACACTGACAATTCTGGCAAAACGCAGCGCACTATGAGTACCCGGATGGTGTACTCATAATAGTCAAAAAGTTGAGTGTGGTGATTGCCATTTTGGCTACCTAGCGGAAGGTGAGGGACAACCAACCTATGAAACTGGCGGTTGCGATTGCTATGGTGAACACCGTACTAAAAGTAAAAGCACATCCATTTGTATTATTTGTATTTTTAATAAAAATGAATTAAAGTCAATACAGCAAACAAGCCAGCGGATTGCGACAATTGCAGTCAAATATTGGCGATAATGCTCCGCCCGTTTGGAATTCAAATGTTCAAATGGTCAAATGTTGCGATAGTCATTTCTGGTAAGTGCAAAATGGCCGTGTTCGATTTGAGACAACGCTACACTGTCGAAATTCACACACTACAAAAGTAAGTACATAGTGTACACTGTGTACTACATGGGAGTGTCCAAATTGAGACACAGCATATGAGTCTAGTCATTTTCACTGCTGTACTTAGGCACAGCAGTGCTTTGAGTGAATGCTAACATGCTAACAGTTACAATGCTAACATGCTGATGATGTGCAGGTATTATCTTTACCATGGTCACTGTCATGGTTAGTTTAGAGTGTTAGCATGCTAACATTTAATAATCAGCACTTAACACAAAGAAAAGCTGCGGCTGATGGGAATGTCATTGTTTTTGCTGGTATTTGGTCATAAATCAAAGTATTAGACACATTCAAACTTTGATCCGATGATGGATGATGAAAGGTCTGGAGATCACCAAAGTTATTACGATTCATCCTGAGAGGAACATGGATGGCTGTACCAAATTTCATGGCAATCCATCCCATAGTTGTTGAGACATTTCACCTCATGGTGACGCTAGACAATAAGTCGGTGGAACACCACAGTCAGTAGGATACATCGTCTGGTCCAGATTGAAATATCTCAATATCTATTCGATGGTTTGGCACAAAAGTGGTGGACTGATCGACAGACTGACTTTGCCATCCCTAGCGCCACACTGCTAGCATGGCTAATAAAAGTACTGTAACAGCAGAACTGCTTGAGGAACTACCAGGGGCTTGTGCCCATTGGATTTTTCAAATAATCCTTAATTTCCAGACATTTATGGGCAGAGAGACTATTGAAGACTTGTAATTAAATGATGATGCATAATGTATGTTTCTTTAAATAAAATACCAACATTATTTTAAACACTTAAAAGCAGCAGTGCTTGGTGGCCCACAGCGTTCTTCTATGCTTTTAATACATTTCCCATGAGTCTCCGGCCGCCTTCTCTGCTTCAACTGTGACACAAGAGAGCTGGTCAGGACAACTCAGCTCTACACCAAAGACCCAGAGCTACGAGAGCTTGCTGACTTTGTGCAAACTCTTCACCGTTGGTGGATGAGATGACTGCACCTTCGTCTACCACAACAAAACAAAAAATTCCCAAAAAAGACACTGGTCTCAAAAGAAGACTGTTACAATTATTTTGAAATAAAACCACGACAGGCTCTGGCGGCAAAACTACTCTGTTTGATAAACTGTGATAAATGTGTGTGTGTTTCTTATCTGTGATGGAAAAACAGACCTCAATCTGTTTGACTTTGACTCAACGAGATCGTTATTAGTGACTGAACACTAATTAGGAATAGGCACTACATAGGTTGAAGCACCTCGTTAATGGGGATGGACGTTTGCAGAAAATGGCAGAGAAATGTTGAGAATGTTGAGATGACACTACTTTCACGTTGTGGTATTTTTGTCAGACTGCAGAAATAGAAGGGTTTCGAACGCAGTACTGCCTGGCCTGCGGGGGCTTTGCTGCAGTACTTCAGAGCTAAAGGAGAGTGTGTGAAGGAGCTACATCTAAAATCATTACTAAAGCTATAAAAATGGATCTAGTAAGGGACTGAGGAGTGCAATGGGATTTAAACTCAGTGAGAGAACACTGTAAGGGGATGAGGTTCACAAAACAAATCCCATTAAGAGAATGATTTGTTTACTTTAGTGTTCATGCGCTCACACACAGAGTGTATACAAGTTCAAGGGCAGTAACCCAACACAGAATAACCCTCAGATGAAAGGGCACTGAGTGGGGCTAAACATGCATTTCCACCTTAGTGCAGAGTATACTGTATTGTCAATATGTGCATCCTACTAATTAAGGCCACTCTGCACAATCATGTTATCTCACCTTGCTGTTAGCTATAGGCCCATTACAATCACACCAATGTGTTAGATAATGCAGAGAAAGGGTACTATTCACAAACACAGGTCATGATATATGACGCTATGTGGACTGTATTCTTTCAAGGCACCTCAACATTCCAGTTTTACAGAATGACTGGAACAAAAAAAACATCTCGATGCCAAGAGGATATTGCAATTTTGTCTCTTCCATCCCAGCTTCATTTTCAGGAGGCCAGAAAGGGGTAAGGCGTTCCAAACATGCTTTCAGCCATCCCGGAGTGCAGCAGTCTCTCCAGCAGCCAGCTCAGCAGTTAAAATGTTCCCATGTCCCAGGCATTTCCCCGCTGGAGCCCCCCCACATGAGGTAGGAGAGGAGAGGAGAGATTTGTCAAGTGTGAAGGAGGAAAGGGAAATAAATCAGTCTAGTCGAGCTGCAAATGCCATAACAAGAGAGAGTATACGGAACAGAGTTTAGGCCGGTCATTTTTCTTGCTGACTGGCTGGATGTCAGTTTAGTGGACAAATCACAAACAGTGAAGGACAACATGAATATCACTGTGGGAACATGCACGTACACAGCCTTGATGCATTTGACAAACACATGTTTGATACATAAATACATACACAGACAGTTTTCACATTTGCTGATCTAAGTCTCAGTTGGTGCTGTCTGTTTAGGGCTTTCCCTGGAAAAACACTCTGGTGCACAGGAAGTGATTTCCAGTTAAATTGAAGGTGTAAAAACCACCATGAGACAGAGAAAATTCAACAGAGAATCTGTGGAATATAAAGTCACGGTATAAACACATTGTTTAATCAATGAGTAATCTCTGGGCAGTGCAGTGCTAAAGCATCACAGCTATGCAGCATCTATGTAGCAGATATGTTGGCCCCTGAAAATCTTGAATATTACAAATATTACCTTAAGGTTTGTGACTGTCTTTCAAAAGTACCAGTGATGAATCTAAGGGGAAGCAAAAAGGAGGGTGGGGGATAATTCATTTTCTGATTGTTCTACAAAAACACACTATTTCCTGCCAAAGTTTGAATAGTTTGGTTATTTCACATGAGAGATTTCTGTATTTGTGTTTTTGTCCTCACATTTCTCACTGGTCTGAACCATAGACTGTATATAAAGATGGACGACGCCTCTCCACTTCCTCCTACTGTACAAAAATGCCAAAATATCCCCATATCGAGGTCCCGCCCATACACCCGCCAGAACCAATCGCGAGCACACCACAATCAAATCACAGTTCTCAATCATGATTTTTCAGTTTGGTCCATGTCCCATCCGCTAACATGGAGGGGGTGGGGTTTATGACCTATACTGCAGCCAGCAGCCACCAGGGGGCGATCCAGATGTTTGGCGCCACTTTTGGGGAGCTGTCTTCCGTCTTTATATACAGTATATAGTTTGAAGTGGACGGGGCTTAGCTGAAAAATGGTGATGCAATTCCCTGCACCAGTCAGAGTTTAGCAACATTTGAATCAAACTGTGGTGACAATGGTTGGATCATTGCTGACCTTGCCAGGCTACTGTCCATCAAATCGGATCAAATCACACACAAATGCTCCTGATGAAGTAGATCAGTTAAGTTTTTGACTGTTAAACTATAAAATAAATATTTTTTTCATCTGAACTTTAACTTTGATTGTTTTCAGCAGCTTCCATTTTTGCTTTTTTGTTTGTAGGCATACAGTTTTACACAATGTAACACTTATTTTGAAACAGGAGGCACTACTATTTCTAAATGATTTGTATGTAATTTCGAATTGAAAGTCTCACAACCTAATGCTAGGTCAGTCTCATAGTCCAGCTCATTTCTCAACAGTACTGGATTTCATTTCTCAATGTTTATATCAAACTGCAGCAGCATAATCCTGAACTAATAATGTGTGACAATTAAAGTCACTTAAAAATGCAAAAATCTAATTGAATTAAAAGTATTGGTAAAACATAAAAGTAATACCATTGTTATGACTAATTGAGCTGGTTTTCCATTGTGAATCATCTCTTTAAGAGTCAACTCTTAACTGAGTGGATTTTGTACCACGTTATAATGGGCATTCTGGCTTTGAGGACAACCACATTTGCAACCCTTCTTGCCCTTCTTGTTGTCCTCCAATAACAACCATGAGAGAAGCAGAGAGACTGTGTGTGTGTGTGTGTGTGTGTGTGTGTGTGTGTGTGTGTGTGTGTGTGTGTGTGTGTGTGTGTGTGTGTGGGCGCGCGCGCGCGGGCTCTGGCTGGTCTTTTGTTTCCTCTAACAAGGGCAGAATGAGTCTAACCGTTACATCATCCTCTGCTCACAAGGAGTGGTGAGAGGTCCTCTGAATGAACATGAGATAGAGGGTTTGACATCATATTTTTGCAGGCCATTGCTCAGAGTTTGCTTTGTCCAGACTAACATATGTGCCTGAACTAGGGCTGCAAATAACTATTATATTCGTTTCGTCTATAAAATGTCAAAAAAAATTGTGAAAAAAGCTCATCACAATTTCCTGGAGCCCAAAGTGACGTCTTCAAACTGCTTCTTTTGTCCAACAGTCCAAAACCCAAAGACTCTTCATTTTCTGCCATAAAGGACAAAGAAAAGCAGCAAATCCTCACATTCAAGAAGCTGGAACTAGCAAATGTTTGACTTTTTTGTTTGAAAAATAACAATTCATGGATTATCAGAATGTCAATTTTTTGACTAATTCATTAACCGACTAATCTTTGCAGCTCTAACCTCAACAATTATACAGTTAAATCCACTCTAATGTTGATCTTTCTTTTATTTTTAGCAAACTCCTTCTGTAAAAAGATTTTTATTATGAATATTCTGTGGATCCTGCTGTTTAGTAAACCCTGTGCCTTTAAAGGACAGCATGCCTGGGTGTGTGCTGCCCTGTGGTGTCTTCAGTGTAGTGCTGCAGTTGATGGATTGGGTCCCACTGGGGGAGGGAATTCATCTCTATGCTTCTCTCTTGGTCCTTTGTGAGTGGAGGGGGTGAGTGGGCAGTAGGAGCATATTGTGTCAGTTAGCAGGGCGGATGCAGGCAGGCCAGTGATGGAAGGATGGATGGATAGAAGGGTGGATGACGGATGGATGGGTAAGAGCACAGACAAAATGACGAGCAAATCCGCCCTCCGCCCCAGACTGTTTCTGTCACGTCAGAGTCTGAAGGAAGAAGCAGCTGAGACACATCAGCCGTACAGCAACACACTGGCCTAAAGAATGGCTGAGAGGAGCGTCCATCTTTATCACACGCACACATACAGCCTTACTGCTCTCATTCTCCTGCACTCTAAAATCACAGCCTTTCTAACTGTATGCGCTGTTGTCGAGATGGGGGATGGGGGGGGGCACCCCTTCCCAGCTGTTTAAACTCAGATTGATTGCTGTGATTATTGTTGGAGGCTGGATACACCACCCTTCTCAGTCTTTGTCTTTCTCACATATACACACGCACATTAAATGTCTTAGGCCACTTATCACAGTGTTTATTATTAATCTATATCTAAGAACACCCATAGCTGCAAAGTATGCATTCAGTATATGTATGATGGCAAAATTCTTGTCTCAAAATGTTATTCAGAAGAATTTCTTGCTGCATAATACTTCCTGCGTACAGCGCCATTAAATGTCTGGCCTGTGGCTGCGTGTATCAGGACAGAAAGCTTTTGTGTTGAAGGGCTGTCTATCTTGCTGTGACCTTAGTACCACAGTGGAAACCCTGAAAACAGACAAACTGCAGGAAAATGAGAGATAGTGGATATCAGGTTGATGATACACTAGGCATGCTGTGCTGGTTGAGCCTGAAACCTTTCAGGAACATATATATATGAAAACTAGGGCTGCAACTAACGATTATTTTCATTATCGGTTAATAGTTTAATGAAGAAAATGTCAAAAGAAATTGTGAAGAAATGCCAATCACAAATTCAGAGTCCAAGTCCAATGTCTTCACTTTGTTTGTTTTGTCTGGCCAACACTCCAAAACCCATTCAGTTGACAATGAATTAAAATATCACTGTAAACTGATGTTTTTATGTAAAACATCACTGTAAAGCAGCAAATCATCACAACAAAAGAGCAGGGACTCGTGAATTTTGAAAAATGATTCAAACGATGACTCACTTATCAAAATAGTGATTAATTTTCTGTCAATTGACTCAATTAATCGACTAATCATTGCAGATCTAATGAAAAACACTACGTACAGACTGCAATCTGCAAAGATATGTATTCATAAATGGCTCTATGATTAAAGAGGTAGAAGTAATGTGGCCTATATATTCCGTCTTTAAAGATCCCCTCCAGACATATAAAAATACTCTGCTTGGAAAAATCATTTCTCTCACATGTTTTTTCCACAAAAAGAGTTCAGTTACCTTGTTCAAAATTCTTAAAATGACATCTGTTCCTTCTCCATCATTGAAAAATCTAGAATATATGAATCTACAAATATTGTTCATTTTAAAAGTTGAACTGCTGGACACTGACTCCTACTTCACTTCAAGTCCATTCTCAGTGTATGTGCAGTGGAGGCTTCAAGTCTTCACACCACGTATGTAATTTCATACTGCACCATGATTGGCTCCAAAATAGTAGTGATGTCACAAAACCCTGCTGGTACATCAGGTGTTAAACTGAGATTTCAGGTGAGCTCAGAGACACTTTCCCCCTTCAGCAGATGAATGTGAAAACAGAGTGTCAAACTCTGCACATACATCATTCTGCACAGTGAAGCCCAGACGTCACAGCAAGGAACAATAAGCAAAACACAGTTTTGAAGCGTTCCCCTTTGACAATCTCGGAATAACTTGCTGTTAACAAATGCTGTTAATCATTGTACACCAAACAGTAGCTGAAAACTATGACAGTTTATCGGCAGCAGCAGCTTGTGTGGTTTTGTACTCTCCATTAATAGTAAAATGTGTAAGAGCTCGAACCTCAGTGTGCGACAAGGCAGGACAAAATGCTAGGTTGTAGATAAACCATATGGAAGAGCAGGGTCGACTGGCACAGTGGGATAGTCAATAAAGTTGTTTTCCTGGTGTCTGGCTGCTGGGAGCTGGAGGCCATTCAAAAGAGACATCAAGTAGGACAGAGGCCATGGACAGTGAAAAGTCAGATTGTCTGGAGGATAACAGTAGATATAGTATTGGTACTAAAACATACTGTACTGAAAAAGAACAAGTGAGGTTTTAAGAAAGGGTATTTTATTAGACACATATGCTTGTTAAGGCAAACAGCCATCTCCTTTCAACAATAAACTGTGCGACTGCAACTCAATATAAAGAGCATGTGGACAGGGTCAACAAGTTCACTTCCTTTTAAAGTAGTCATAGAATGTGCAACTTAACTGACTTTGAATGTTACAGTGTTTTGATTGTTGGCAGCGGTTCCATCATATCGTAAATACCTGCCCCCTGGCAAGTTTTATACAATACAGAGAATGATTCAGTAAACCAAAAAAAAGGACACATTAATAAAGCATGCAGTCCACAGCAGTTCTATGGGCCAGGTCAGTGGAGAAGGTCCAGAGGTATTACACCAGAGGTATTACAGCTACCAGGAGTCCCACAACAGCTCAGTACAACAGTGATGTGTGCAGAAAGGTGCTTGTAAATGCTACTCTCAGGATTTAGGTCTACAGTGGGCATGTGATCACCAAAAATGGATGACTGAAGAGTGGAAGGAAATCTCAATCTAGAGTCAGAATACAATACAAACGGCATGAATCTGTGGACGTATCCTGCCCTGCGTCAGTGTTACAAACTGATGGTGGTATAGCAGAATGGGGAGTGTTTTCTTAGTGCATGTACGACCACTCAGTGCCATGAGGTACCCAAGCTTTGTTGATGACTGTCTGTGTCCCTTCATGGTCACTTGTCCTTTTTCAAAAGCATGCCTCTAGCAGAAGTATGAGAGCATTCGTCCTCTCAAGAAAGTTACAGAAACACAACAGTGAATTCAGTTGAGTGAAGTTGCTTTTACATTCTCTAGATTTCAACCAGATGGAGCACCTTTTGGATGGGGTGGACGAGAGATTATGTTGCATGATTGCGTGGCCAAAAGATCGGCAGGGACTGACGCTATTGAGTCAGCATGGACCTATACACATTCCCTAAGGACTGCTTCTAGCCATGGCTCAAAGGATTCAAGGTGCTCTGAAGGTAATAAAAAAAGGCGTATCAATACCAATTCATCAACTATAATCTTTCAAAGCACCCCTGCAAAAGATTTGACATTTAATGGATTGGACAGCCCACACCAACATTATTGCGCATATATACCTATATTATATATAGTAGCTGGACAAGATGCATAAAACAGCCTCGAGTAAGCTGGACTGAATATTTAATTTTTAAATTTTTTTTATTTTATTTGTTATTTTATTTAATTTTGTTTTTAATATTTGTCACAAAATATATTTTGCCTAATAACAGTGAATGATTGCAGCTGATGCAAAATGAGGATGACCACTCTCACCTCCATCAACAGAACAACCCGCTTCTGAAGGGCTGGATGAGATTTTAGAATTACACAATTTTAAAATTACAAGTAGCTTGTCTCCCTCAGGCACAAAGACGAGCTTAGGTATTCTTACGCTGTGCTGGCAGCCTGATTGGACAATTGTGTCTGATGGCACAGCTTCATCATTACATCATATTATTATTTCAAGAGGTTCTATCTACACTGGTAGGCGGAGAATGGAAACCACAGGCCAATCAGCTATTGTCTCTATATAATTTTCATGCAAAAGTCCCCAAATCCCCTTCACTGATTATAAACTTGATATGCATAACATGCTGTTTAGCAGGAAGCTGGATACAGTACATCAAAAGCAAACAAAACATTTGTAGCTTATCCGGGTTTGTGTGCATAATCATGAAATCAGGAGATCTGAACTGAAGGAGTTCCATTAGAAACCAGTAAAAGCTGAGAATCTGATTCTGAGTCAGGACTGAACTATCTTCTAGAATCAGTATCTGAATTTATTGAGACATACAGTCCTATTACATGCAATACTGCCTCCCCTGAAGTGACCATGTATTGTACTGTGCACTCACACACCAACAGAAACACACAATACACACATAAGTTTGTGTGACGTAAGTGACTGTGCTGACTCATTCATCGTATGCCATTTAACATGCCATTTGTAGACACTTTAACTTAAAATCACCATGAAATAACATGTCTGCATTCACAGTAAGTTGGCCCCACTGGGAGCTGAACTCCTGTCAGATTTAGCAGCATGCTCTGCTGAGCTGAAAGGATGTTATTTGTCGCAAGTATACAGCTAGAGGTAAACTTACAAACTATACTGTAAATGTTCAGACTGGAGTTTCAATGAGAACGAAAAACATGCATCCAGTCAGTCAGTTTCAGTGTTGCTAGTTACCTCTCTACATCAACAAAACATTGAAATCTGACAGTTACACATCACACAACCTTGATAATCTCCAGACCAAGACCCATCTCAAGGTCAGAGTACGGGGGAGGTGTGATAGTCTGCTTGTCGAATCAAATGAACAGTAGTTTATTGGCAGCACGTTGGTTGCCCACCTAGGTGAAAACTAAGAAATGTGGAAGGACGCTGTTATACCTTTTGGCTGTGTTGGGGCTACATACAGTATATGAGCTAATGAAACACAAACAAAATATTAAAATCTGAAAAAATGAAATAACCTCTTTCTCACCAGCAATTCAGAAAATTTGCAACACTTGGAGAATAAAATCTAAAATTGTGAAATGAATCCAATTCAGGTCAATGAATAAACAGCTGAACAAAAATGATCCCCCTTTGCCAAAACAACTGGCAGGTTACCAGGCAAATATTATAGTAAACAGCCACGCAAGTGCTGCTCTGAATGCAGGCACTCTCCTCTTTGGCCTTCAGTGACTATGAGATCCTAATGTTTCCACAACAAAACCTCGCCTGACTCAAATTCTCCTTTGGCAAGGTTTTTTATTATGGAAATGAAAGAGCATGTCTTCCAGCAGAAGGCCTAATGCCAACCTAAGCCCAAGTCCTAACCCCCCCCTCAGTCCAGCACACTGCACATCAAATCTGTATGCAGAACTACTGGTGGATTTTTAACGCAAACATATTCCTAAACTTCACCAGGTGAACATAGGTAACTTTAACGATAACTCGTACAGCTAGAACAGATGACAGTTGGCAGCACTACAAATAATATTTCAGTGTATATGTCCATATCTGTATGCATCTGAATATGTTGGGAATATACAAAACTCCACAAAGAGTGGTAATCATGTAGCATTGCAGTCAAACACCCACCACGATGAACATAAAAGTGCTATTTGTGGAAACACTCTCTGAATGCTTAACTGCTTTCATTTATCAGAAAGAAATATTTAAGTACTTATATTATGTCAGAATCATTTGGGCTAAATAAACAGAATACACCCATTAAACAAGCAAACATGTTTGGTTCAGGCAGGATTATACATTAAATATACTGATTGACACAGGGAACAAATACAGAATAATTAATCCCTTAACAAACAAAGAAGCTGTGAGTTCTCGCTCGGGGTTCTGTTCACTCAAGAGGAGAGGCAGGAGCTGTGCTGAATAGTAAAAACGTAGAGCAGCAAACACCCAAGCAAAACAAAAAGACTGGGCTACTTGAAAGCAATATGAGAACCACAAAGGGTAACACAGTCGGTCAAGCTGCTCTGTGCCAGTATGAGCAACCAGCACACAGCTGGGATAACAAAAGCAGAACCAGTCTAACTACAGACAATTCATATTAGCTGACAACTTTTCTTTATGCATGCAGTGAGTGAATAGATGGATTCTGTGGTGTAACCTGAGTTACTTCAACAAATAACCTGCTGGTGAAGTAGACGTAAGCTTTATAGCAAACTCTCTCAGTCTGCCCTCCCAGCAGCAACGGGTAAGAAATTTAGTTGACTGCTGACCCCTACTGGTGTCTTAACATAATGACAAAGTTGTCTGAGTTGTTCTCATTCAAATTCTCATCTGCGTTTTCTAAAACTAAAAATACTTTTCATATTATCATGGAACAGTCATGACTTCTATACACCTCCTTATTCCTGTTGAGTGTCACAAAGGGATTGGAGCCAACCCCTGCATGCATTTGGTGAAAGCTAAAGAGCAACAGCTAATGTAAAACCACTAAACCATTCCATCTTTACACACTTTATGCAAGTAGAGCATAATCAATAGCAATGCGAATCCGAAAAGCAATTCTTTCCCATTTTGAGGACTATACCAGCAATTTAGTATTGCACTTACAGAAAGTTAGGGGACTCACAAGGGACGTATAGAAAAAATAATGGTCCAAATGAAAGCAGCAGAGGCCTAGATATCCTGACGTTTAGCCCCTAGTATGGGCCAAGCACCAAAAACACTGGATCCCACATTTCCTGTAATACAACTCAGTAGCATATTTCATCAGACCCTCCTAAATGCTCACTTCTTTCAAATCCCACAGCTTCAGGTCATAATGCAGACTTGCTGTTAAATAATGCACGTCTCACACCCAAGCTGATATAACCCTGATGACATAATCAGGGTTATTTTTTGCGTTTTACATTCAAGAGCTCCTTCCAGAGCCACAGAAGACATTACACAACTGTTTTTACAGGCTGTATAGTACTCCCTGTGATAAGCAAATTGAACTTCATGTGTAAAATCAGTGGTGTGTCCCTTTAATTGTCCTGATCCTCGCTGAAGTTATAGTGTTCACATTTTACTACTGGATCTTTTTTCAAAAACATCCAATTACTATTATATATTATATATATTACTAATATATTACTATACTTCCCTCTATACATAATGTGCAGACAAATGATAACAGCCTTGACAGAGTCAGTTTTCAAGAACCTAGAAGATAGACACACATTTTAGCGATGAACATTCAACCAGGTTTGGACTTTTTAAGATATTCTAATTGCTTTTATCCCAGATCCTATCAGCTAGATACTAAACACTTCTATTTGAAAGCAAATGAAAAAGCTTATGATGCAAAACAGATTGGTGAGAAAACTGCATCAAAGAGCTGCCTGTAAAGTGGGCTGCAAATAAGATAAAGTCAGAGGGGGGGAACTGTGAAAGTTCCCTGTACTAAGCTTGATATTTTCATGTCACAATGCAATTCTATTAACTATCTACTACTATATTAATTGCTTCAGTCTCAAAAAAGGCTACAGCAGCTACTTGTTGAATTGGCAGGAAGACAAGTAGTAGCCAGACGAAGAAGTACCTTCAACCAATTCTACACAAAGAAACCTCAGTCAGCTGAGGTGTGTGAAGCTGTAATGAATGGGGTCGTGCTTTAGCTGGTTGGGTATTCAAGAACATATCAAACAAATGCAAATCATCAGCCATCTTCATGATATCAACAGCAAAAAGGATGAATTCTGCTTGACGTCAAATGGAAGAGACATGCGAGTCATACGTCAGTCTTTAAGAGCATCATCTTTCCATTTCTTACCCAACACTGCAGGGGAATAACTAGAGAGCACATTGAGTCTTTGGAAAAACAGTAAAGTTCAAAGCTTCGACTACAACATGATTGGCAGCCATGGTGCTGTAATTTTATACAGCCAGTTCCACCTAAATTTGAAACATTTTTAAAACTGCACTGGTGAAGCAAACACACTGCTCAGTCCAGCCCCAAGTTGAATTCTTTATCATCTGGGATATAGTGTATGTGATTAGACTTTCCATTAATGTGGTGAAGTAATTAAGGCAAAAAAGCTTTAAGGTCTTTACCTGAATTGTGCCAAAGTCCACGTTTTCGTAGTGGAAGTGAGCGCACTCTGCCAGTTTCGGGAAGTGGCCCTTGGTGAAGCTAAGTCTGAAAACAACACACGCACAGTTTGGTTGGCACTCCATCCTCTGCTCATGATAACACCTCAGAGTGTGTGTGTGTGTGTGTGTGTGTGTGTGTGTGTGTGTGTGTGTGTGTGACTGGCATAAGAAGGAAAGTGCAGTGCTAACAGAGGGAGTGAAAGGAGGAGGAAGACACAGAAATAGACTCGGGAATGGAAGGAACTCGAGCAGGAAACAGAGGTGATACAAAGCCAGTTAGGAGCGATAAATAGAGATGAACAGAGGGAAGGAGAGATGTGAGAGAGGTGGAGGAGACAGGCGGAGGCAGGTGTAAGTGTGTGTGTGTGTCTACTCACTTCTTGACATTCTTGACCTTCATGCTGGCCGTGCTGCTGCTGCAGGAGCGCATGAGGGGCTCTGTCCTCAGCTCAGGGATCTCTGCACTCCTTGCCTAAAATGCACAAACACACACCACCATCAGGCTGGTGCATACAAATAAATCGCTGCCACTGTTATAATGTTGGACAATGTTGCATTTAGGTTTTGCTTTGCAGCAACATTCAAATAGCCAACTGGCTTTTAACTTCAAGTAGATTCAAGTTCGGGCTTGTAAACAGGACAATAACCTGAATGTGTGAGATGGTGGAGTGGTGCAGTTTAACGGATTTAAATAAACTCCAACCTTATTCGGAACTCAGCTTTAAGCAGGCAAGCTAGCAAGTGAATTTCATAATAAACCTGTATGAAATGTAATCCATGACAAATCAGTGCAAGTTGGTTTACACATGTAGATCAAGAGGCTGAGTGAAGCATCAGGTTACTTAGATCAAGTAGTAAATTGTTAAAGCCATTTGACTTTTAATTTATTATGATAGTGTTCTGTTCTCACCAAAGCTATAGTGCATCCCACTGTTGTGTTACAGTATAGCAAAGCTGTTTTAATAAGCTGACCCATCACCTGATGAACTGCCTTGACCGTTAGCGTGTCAAGTGAGGGTCATAGTACTGTAGCTAGCAAAGTAATATTTTAGTAGCTGTGTGTTTGGATGTCATTTGGCAAACATTTCTAACTACCAAAGAATAAGGTTGAGGTTTAATTTAGTCATATCTCCCTCAAAAAAGCAGGGTTGTATGACAAAAAAGTTGAGGGATTTAATTTAAATGTCCCATGTAATTATACCCACCCACATTACAGAAGCCAATCATCCTCTGACTGCTGTTTCACTGTGACTTTAATAGTCATGTTGATTTGATCACACAGGGTGCACAAGCTTGTTAGATCATGAACTAGTTGTTCTCTCAGCTTTGTTTACTGGACAACAGTATAACGAGATGAGCTTGTGGTTTACATCTCATCACATGTGCATCTTTAGATTCATTTCTACCATGAATCAATTGGAAGCTTGACTTGCTGAAGGTATGACAGGACCGCACAGACAGGAACTCTTAATGTCTACTGCCTCACCACATGATTTGAAAGCTCCATACTGCATATGCAGGGTTATTAAACAAGTGGACTTCCTCTGCTCTGTGTACAGCATAGACCTTTGCTTGAAACAGCACACTCAACTTGATTTTTGTTTTTAACTTGATTTTATACTGGCATTGATTGGCAAAAGCCTTTTCACTGTTCTTTGTCTTGTTTGTTAGCTGTACGAGGAGTGACCTTACTCATTGGAATTTGGTCCCACATGAGATTATAAATCTCTCACTAATCACATGGCGTAGTCTGAGCATCAAGAATAATATAAGGATTGATTTCAACAACATTTTATAACATTCCACCAGCAGGAGGAATAGGTTCCCACTAAACACTGCAGAAACGCTGAGTTTCTTAAAATGGCCTTCAAGTTATCACATGCTTAAAACACTGTTTATGCTGAGACATGATATACACAGCTCATGTGTTACAGTGTTCAGCCAAAACATCCACTCCACACAGAGGTTCAGGAACAATCAGCCAATCTCCTTGGTTGTTTAGGACCAATGTTAAGTATTGCCTAACAAAGCTACTCACTTGCTTCAATTAGCTTCAGTTAGAGTGAAAATCAAATGCAGCTGTGGTCAACAAAACATTTACAGAGCCTGGAAACTATTTTGATGCAAGCAGATTTTATCAGTGGATATATTCATTGTGGAATTTTCATTTCAGTAATTTCATTTCAGCGGGCTGTTGGAAGATACCTGGGAGAGAAAATCACTTAAAATGAAGGTAAGGAAAAAAAGATTACAAAACACATCTATGGGAAGTAATTGAAAAACTCTATGAAGCAAAAAGGATCTGTAGAAAAACTGCTCCAAAGAGCCACTGGCCAAGTGAGGTGTGAACAAGATAAAGTCAAGGTGGACCAGAGCTGTGGAAGTTTCCTGGATCCTCCACAGCCAGACGGTCAGTGACAGTGAAGGTGGTATGCAGATGAGGTCATGGTTTTTTAAGACAGCAGAGACTGTCTACACCACCTCTATCCAAGGTGTTAACTGGACAAGGCTGATAGAGGCGCACATGGGACAACAGTCATTTTAATTGCTCATATGTAGTAGAGCTGAGACGATTAGTTGCTTAATCGATTAATCAGTCTTTCTGTCGACTGACTAATCGTTTCAGACATTTTTCCAGCAAAACTGTCAAACATTCTCCAGTCTAGTTTCAGCTTCTCATTTGAGTGGATTTGCTGCCTTATTCTGTTTTATGTTATAATAAACTGACTATCTTTGAGTATTGGACTGCTGGTCAGTCATAACAAGACATGTGACTACACGGCTTGGGCTCTGGTAATGGCCATCTTTCATTGACCAAGTGATTAATTGATCAATCAAAAAAATAATCGTCACATTAATCGATGATGAAAACAATCATTACAAGCTCACCCAAAACCTGCCATGGGTTCACAACTATATGAATATTGAACTTTTTCAGCCTCTGAATTGTCTGACTGTGTGACTCCGATGTTGTAAATTAATGTGAAAGTTTTGAACTTGTTCAAGTCTATTCCTAGTCCATGGTCTAAACGCTGCTTGTCATGGCAGATCTATAATTATTGAAAAGGATGTGACGGTTCATTTTATCATTATGTTGCAGGGATTTGGGAATCTTTTGTTCCTTTATGCCTTGCTCTGCAGTCGACACAGAATATGATCTATCCTACAAGATTGCAACAGGGCGTTGGTGTGACAGCTTACAGTAAGTTGCTTGGCACTTCTCATCACCTCCTCGAACCACCGGAGACATACATAATGCATTCTTCTCCAGTACAGAGTCCCTCTTGTATCAAATATTGAACAAAGAATAGCAGACATGCAGTATTAAAAGCCCCGCCTCTGTGATCAATATTCATTAGCCTGGCGAGATTGTTGTTTCTCTTTCTCTCTGTTACCCGATCGAAGAGAGCACTTGCGATAGGGCTCCAACCACGCGCCAACCACGGGTGGCTCGGCATGTTACCATGGAAACGGCCTCATTTTCACCGCGCTGTTGATGTAAGAAGCAAGACCCGAACCAAAGATGGGAGGACAGGAAATAATGAATGATGCTGTCTGGTGAATGGAATCCAGTGTGGAGAGATGGGCTAAAATAAACACATGGCAGGTAGATGACTATCTATGCAAAGAGATTGGAGTAGAGTAGCTTTAGGACGCCAACAGTCACCTGCATTAATCATGAATGTGTGATAGTGTTTCAGGAACAGAGGAGACACCGTTTGGATAGGAGAGAAAGACACAACTGATCAATCCACTTCAATGAAAACAGACACTGATAAGAACGTGACAGGCAGCAAACAGCTAATCAGGGCGATGGGGTGTTATCACTGGATCTGACATGTCAGGAATGACAGTCAATGTGAGCTTCAGTTGACCCAGGATGAGAGCAGGACAGTGATGAATGTATTCAAAACAGAGTCTCACATCTGTAAATGTGTGTGTTTATGCCAAAGAGAGAACATCACAATGGCTGTGTCACAACTCAGGGGCCGCATCCTTCGAAGGCTGCATAACACCGAATGCGTAACAGCAGTGCAACAAGGCCGTCCCATTTCGAAGTCTCCTTCTAATGCGGCCTTCTTTTCCCGAATTTGGAGGATCCAACGGCTGGATCCTTCACGACCCAACCTATCCCAAGATTCATTGCACGCAAGCAAATATGGCGTCCCCAAACGCACCGTCAACAGTGGCCGAGCAGGATTACACTTCGAAATGTAAGTGTTGGGTTTCAACTCGCTTGAACAGCTAACGATAGAAATTTGAAAAAACTAAGGGCCCTTAAAACCTCAAACCTCAACTGCAGCTGTCAAGGTTGCTAGGCGACAGGAGCGGCGCTTGATGACACTGGTGACACAAATAAGAAATCCTCCGTAGACCAGATCGGTCGGTTCGGCCTTTGCGGTCTATTAAGGCCCCACCTTCACCATCCTTAGAAGGATGAGGCTCCTAAATTGAGACACAACTATTGACTCTGTGTGTGTGTGTCTCACCATGGCACTGATGGTCTCCTCCCAGTCAGGTCTCTCTCTGGGATGGATGTGAGCCAGCTCAGGCACAATATCGTCGTCCTCCAGGTGACGTCCAGGCCTCAGGCCCCTACAGCCAACACACACACAAACTGAATTAATTTAAATTCCACTCAGATGATACTTAGCCTTAGGACTGCAACAGTTAGTTTCATTACCGATTAATATGGTGATTATTTGGTTGCGAAACTGATCTCAATCTCAGTCATTTAGTCTATAAAATGGCACAAAAAAAAAAAAAAAAAGCATTTAGGAATTAAATTACATTAATCATGAGCCATTTTTTGTTATACTTTATTGATTTATATACATGTAAGAAGAGACGACTAAGTGCAAGAGGATGAGGATCAGAGGGTATTTCTCTACAAATCATGAGAGGAAAAGGTAGTTTAGCCTGTTAAAAAGAGCTGCAGCGATTATTAGTCAATTGGCAGAAAATGAATCTGCATTTTTTTTTTTCTTAAATGTGAGGATTTGCTGTTTTTCTCAGACTTATCATTGTAAATGGAAAATCTTTGGAATTCCGACTGCTGGTCAGACGAAATGAGCAATTTGATGACGTTAGCTTCAGAAAGCTGTTTGGGTATTTTTCACTATTTTTTGGACATCTTTTAGACTAAATGATAAATCAATTAACCAAGAAAATAATCAGCAGATTAATCGAAAAGTGAAGTGAGCCTGGCATTCTGCTGATGAGGAGTTTAAACTAAGAGTTGTAGTCTAATAAGAGTTGTAGTCTAGGTGAATCCATGACCAAGATTCGAATATAATGTGGTCAGCATCCGGAGACCAAATGAACAAATGAAATCAAACAGGACAGGGCATTGGAAAATGTGATGAGGGTAAATCTGAGTTCGCATTGCCTTTATAGAACAACTTGAAGTTGATGAGTCGTCCCTCTACACACACTCATCAACTTCAAAGAGTGCCCTCGTCTCCAGAGAAGCTGAGAAAAGCGGAGAACAGGGATGGAAATGAAACAGACTTCACACATTGACTAGTGACGCACACACAGTGTACACCAGTGATACTCAACTTACGGCCGTGGGTCAAATCTGGCCCGTGGTAGGTTGCCTGATGTACACGCCACACACATACAATATCTCAAGGATGATTTTTAACCACCATCCTGAATGCAGGAGCGACGCTATATCTACATGAGTCTAACAAACAAAAGGAATTTGACAGAGGAAAAGAGCTCTGTTTTGGGAAGGATGGAAGAGTCTGTAGCAGCTGCAAGATGACAGCGTCTAGCAACTGTTCAAACAAACGGCTCTGCATCGAGATAACTGGACTTAAGGGCCGGGGAAGTTAGGTTTAGTAATAAAAAATTCTCTGTACTCTCTGCTCTCCCAAACCCTCTTCCACTACTACTCACTGATCTTACGTCATCGTTCTGTCAAATTATGCCACTTTGGTCAGCAGAACATTTTCATGTGAGACGTTACACCCAGAGATTCAAAAAGCAGAACTTTCAGATACAGAGAGAATGACTGCAGTGCTAGTGGAGCCTACTGACAGTTTTAGGGGTTATGTTTAATAGTTTAAGAGATAAAGACCATTATTGTTATAATTATACACTGCGAAAGGCAGAAACAAATACAATAACATAATTATGGAAAAGAAAGAAAGAAAAAAAGAAAGGCTATTACATAGTCTGAATGTATTGTATTCTTTCCAACTGCACCAAATCCTGAACAAGGCAATGAACACACACACACACACACACACACACACACACACACACACACACACACACACACAGAGTCCCAATGGAACTTGTTAAAGCCAGTGAGGCTGAAAAAGATCTCTGAGATTCTTTAGAAACTGTGCAGACACTTCACAGCTTTGGGACCCAAAGGGTCATTAAGATATCCTTGATTAGAAATGACTCAGCAAGAGGTCAGGAAGAAAACAAGAGAGGGCGAAGAAAGTTCATTCATTATTATTCCAAAAACTGAGGAGTCTTGACCTTGAAAAGTGATACTCCAATCAAAATCTTATCCCTGTGGGCTTGAACGCTGGCTTTAAAGAGTTTGCAGTTTATTCATTTGCTTAAGACCCATGGTGCTTACAATGGATTCAAATAGTCACCCAGTTTCAGTTTAACAGCAAACTGCCATCTACAGTTAGTATCACAATTCAAACTGTAATATTGGAATTGACACATCCGCAGAAGTGTCCAAAAAAGTAGTATTTATCGCAGGCTTACTGTATTGTATTACTGCATTCATCATGTTCACTCACTATGTATTATATGGGGAGCGGAGATGAATATTTAGCACTTGGATGGATACATTATAGCTTCATAAAGTGCTTAGCAAACAAACAAAAATCCCTTCTGTCTGAGATCTGGAATAGGTTATTTCTGATTGGTTGTTTTGTCTCCAATCCAATCGTAAGTAGGATCAGCAGTTACTAGGGTCTTGGCTAACTTGATGATTTCATCTTTTTTTTTTTTTTTTTTAAAAGATACATTAATACCGTGGTTATGTAACTGGCAATTATCAAGTTAGCCAACTATCTTAGTTAGCCAATAAGCTACAGATTATCTGGCAAACGGAATTTAATAAAGGTTGATAAAACTAGCTATGTGACCAAAACTGTGACTACTTATGCGTGGTATGCCTACACAACATTCAACCAGCGTTTCCTTACTTCCCCAGTAACCAAATCCAACTAGCATTTGGACTGGAGACACACTAATACAACCATTTTCAATTAGGCCTAGTGCATTAAAAACTGGAAATGCAGAAAATTCAGAAAAAAAACCCTCGAAACATCGCAAAGACGGTTTTGCGCTTAGCTGAGATGTATTGATAAAAACAAAATGTGACAAACTGCAATGGAAACAGACTTAGCAAATACAAGTCCTAATATTTGCATAACAGTAGTGGATGGAAATGCCTATTAATTAGCGTTAACTTTTGCCAGTTTTCTGCAAATTTGGTTAAAGTTTGCGCTACATTTGGATGGAAACCTGGCTAGTGAAAGACTGTCAGGTTGATTGAGCGTGCAGGAAAACTTGTGAGCACACAGAGCAGAGATGTTGAAAGAGAAAGAGAGACACTGAGCAAGTTTTCAAGGGTTTGGGAGCGTACAGAGCAGAAAAAATTATAGAGGGTAAATGAGTAAAACTGAATGAGAGAGGTTATTAGTGTGGTCTTATGTGGATAATATCAAACTGGATAATATATTTACATTAGGGCTGAACAATTAATCGAAATGTTATTGAAATCGCAATATTGCAATATCCAAATCGCAGGAGCTGTAATTTTGATAAAGGTCAAGCGTGTCACAACATACCATTATAAATGAAGCATTGTGGAGCTGCAGAGATGCCCCGGCCTACAAATCATGTTGTCGTAAGGGAACAAGCTTGTTTGGTGCAGACCCCAGCCAAAATCACATCATCATCATTTTTATATTTTTTTCAGTGAAAATGAAATGCACTCAGATATTGCACATATCACAATATCTGTCAAAATCATCGCAATATGATTTTTCAGCCCTAATTTACACACAAAATTCGATTTGTTTCTTCTATATGATCATTTCTCTGCAAAATATAATTTATGTGCTTGCAAAAAATAATTTTATATGCTCTAAATGTCCTACCATGTGTGCAACAGACATAGTATATTGTTAGTTGTTTATCCCACAGTGTAAGAAAGTGGTCATCTTCGGCAATGTAGGTTGTCTGTCATGATGTAGTGATAAGAAGTAACTTGAGAAGGCTTCCAGAATTTCTGGGCTCCTGACTGACATCCCACAGCCACAATGACTCTAATGACATGCTTTAAGCACCATTTACCAGGGAAGGCTCGAGAACTACCGACACACTGTGAAGCACTTTCAGATGCCAGAGATAAAGGCCAAGCTTCAAGGGTGCATTTCACCCGCCAAGTATCACCTTCTCTGTTCAGAAGTGCTGTGCATTCCCAGCATTCCTTGGTGTGGAGGCATGGAAGGAGAAAGGAACTGCTCCTTCCAGCACCTGCTCCAAACCTTTTTAATAACATCGTTCGCAGCCAGAAAACCTTGCTTTAACCTTAACCAGCACTCTCACCTGCTTTCCGTCTACCCTCTCGCCTTCTAGAAAAGTAGACATAAGGAGAAACTGACGGAGGAGGAAAGAGGAAGACTTCCCTCAGACTTCCTAGCCTGCTGAGTGTTTCTCACTCCACTTCATAAGAAACAAGAGAGGTTTGGAACCTCCCATTTAAAAGAATGCTTCAATCTTATTTATGGAAAATATTTACTATTTTCCAAACATTTCCAACACCCTCTCAACTTTGGTGCATAAAAGCGACAGCAGCTCCATTCTGCTCAGAAAATGAAAGCCATGAATCTCTCTCTGCATTTATCCTCAGCCACCACGTCCTCCTGTCTCTGCTATTAGGCTGCCTCGCCACTGAATGCCTGACTCAACATATGCTCAACCTCAAACAGAAATCATGTTGGTTTTACGCACTAATATTTCAACACAGCTGCCACAGCCAAATAAGAGCAGAACTTTTCCCTCACGTAGACCCACAGGTCTGAGGATGGACGAGACACACTAGAAAGCTGCCATACCAAGTACCACTGTCACAGAACCTCTGTTGCAAAATGCTTTGGAGCCGAGTCAGCGGTAGCTTGATCACGCTCAAAGGAAAATGCTACACCACAGCATTTACACAGCTGCTAATCCAACTGCTAACTTCAAAAAAATACAACAACAAAAAAAAGCAAAGGAGAAGATATAATATCACTACTGAACTTAGGTGTTTTAAACAAGCACTGTGCACAGCTACATCCAGACTATGGATTGGTTCATCACAACAGAACCAAGAGCACAAATGAAGCAAACTATTTTCAGCTATTGCAACGTGTAGAATAACTTTCTAGCAGATACTTTTTTTATTACCTTAGTATGCGCTGTATAGTGTATACTAAGTGTTGTAGTAGTTTAAGATTTTGCCAATTTGTCAGACTAATAATGAAACAGCCGAGTTGGGAAGATGTACACTTTCACTGGAATCATATCATGATATGATATTGTGTTACCATTTTACAATATTTTGACTTAATTAATGAGTCTGTGCAAAGTGTACAGAAAATGGGTTTTTATTTACATTTGTAAGGAGTTTTGACTGATGTAATATCGGTGACATTTTTCATAGATTAGTATCTTTAAAGGAATAGTTCAACATTATGGGAAAAATAATGTCTCTTTGCTTGCTTGCAGAGAGTTAGATGTTCAGATTGATACCATTCTCATGTCTGTACACTAAATATGTCCAGCTAGTTTAGCTTAGCATAAAGACTGCAAACATTGCATTTGTATATTTGTGAAGTATATCAATACTGGAAAAAAAAACTATATATTGACCAGTCCTATCTAGACATACCTTTGGAGATGGTTAGCAGCTGAACTTGCTAAGTTCTTTCTATCACTAGGCAGGTTGATAATGCAGTGATAAGGTGTGTGTGTGTTAATGGTGACAGCCAAATACAAAGAATAAGTTCAGAATGGCAGCTGAAGGCAAAAATGAAAATGCCCCCCTCAAAATGATCATATGTGAAAGACAGTCATGTTAGATGCTTTTATTTGCAGCTAAGAATCAGTTTAAACCTAATAAACAGCACAAATCTATTTAGGCAAGAAATGAATAAAACCAGCCAAACCCAGGCAACAAGTGCTGCCAGTTTGGGTGGCTGTGATCAATGTTTATAAGAGGAACTCTTAAGAGCATTGCATGTTTTCTGTACTGGACTGAACACACATGGATACATGCCACTTTTAGAACTGCCAATAATACCCTCCAGAGAATACTATGGCACTGGTCTGATGAAAGAGATATCCAGTGAGTGGTGACTGAAGGCTGAGGGGAGTGTAGTGCCTCATGTTCAGCTCTACAAGAATTAAACAGTGTTTTGGATTAGCTGAAATTGTTTATCGTAGACAATAATTGATCCAAAAGGAATACACTACTGAATGACTCTGTCTCTTTGAGTTGGCTGTACACTAACTCAATAACTGTGAACATGAATGTTCAAAACTCTGCTGGATTTTGCTCTACCGACATTTAAAGGGCAATTTTAATTTAAAGGGGGATAGACCTTTTTGTTAAACAGTAAGATCCCTTAAGTTTAACCAGAAACAGAAGCCTCGCTCAAGGAAAAGTCCCGTTCTGAAATCTTGTGAGAGGTGAGTTGCTGCAGGAAGACGACGGTGGAAAAGTGAGTCAGAATCCTTCTTACTCTTTAACAAACGGTCTGTCTCTGTAGGGATCCTTTCCATAATGTTGTCAGACACTTAGAATAACAGTCTGAGCCTGTCAGTGGCAAAAACAAGCACTTTTAGTGGACGGACTTTGACGGGCGCAGTTGCCCGCAAGGATTACGTAACAGCCTTTGCAGCCCATTTCACGACAGCCGGCTGAGGCGATCTACTGGACCAAACCAAAACTTTTTGTACCTATTAGTCATTTAGATGCCAAAATATGTAAAAAGTAGGGCAATGTTTAAAAATACCAATGTTACCCTTTAATGGGAGTTTGACTTAGTAGCCTCAGAGAATGTTTGAGCTTTTATCCAGATGTAAGATTTACTTTGAAAGAAATCATCAATAATACAGTAGATCCAAAAAGCATTGCTTGATAACAGTGTTGGTTGCTTTTTTCTTGCTCCAGGAGATATACTAGCACATGAACAGTAGCAAATGTAGGCCAAACTATCCAATTATAAGAATGACCAGTGAAACTTATTTAGAGTGGTTGTTTGTACTCGCTGCCTCCGGCTGAAGCTATGAGGGTGAAATTCAAGCATGGTTTCGGGGGCACTAAAGACATTCAATCAATGACAGGAAATGGCTTTGTTAACCTGTAGTAGGGAATAGCAGGGAAGTAGAAATAAGTCAAGCACGGGGTTTCTGCAGGGTTCACCAATTTAAATCTAAGACTTTTTTATGACCTTTTTAATACTACAGAGAATTCAATTTAATAGCCGTTTCACGATCATACCAGCTAAAGTATGAAAGTATGACAGAAAACCAGTAGATATGACCTAGAATTATTTATTATTCTAACAATTTTTTTATTCATTTATTTATTTTAGTACTTCCCAGCTGTATACAACGGTAATTCCTAATAATATAATTAATTGAATCAATGCCACCTGGACCCGAATAAGCTGCAGAAAATGGTTGGGTGGATTAACCAATTAAAAAATGATTAATTCATTTAAGTTTATTGAAGTTTTTGCTAAAATCGACATTCCACAAAAAAGGATTGAACAGCCTTCTGAGTGCACAATCCACTGTCACAGCAAACCCACTTTTAGTTTATAGGTGTATAACGTCTCAGTCTGCAAGCAGATACAAGAACATTGTATATCTAAAATCAATACCTACGGCAGGCAAGAGAAAATATTTAAGACTTTTGTAAATAAAATTTAACACTTTATGTCAGGCCTTCTTTTTTTAGGAAACATCGAACTTATACAAATTCAGCTGCTCGAGTGCTGACCAGGACCAGAAGGAGAGCGCACATTACACCCGTTTTAAAATCGCTGCACTGACTACCTGTTAGTTGTAGAATTGATTTTAAGATTCTTTTATTGCTCTACAAATCACTAAATGGCCTCGCCCCTGACTACTTGTCTGTCTGTTTTAAGATATGTACCCGCTATATCCCTCAGGTCCTCTGGTAGTCGTCTCTTGGTTGTTCCTAGGGCCAACCAAGGGTTCCTAGGGTCTAAATCCCATGGCGAGGCCACTATGGCCTGTGGAACGGAGTTGCATTTTATTTATGGCTTGTGCTAAATAAATAAAACTTGATTGATTGAATTCAATGCTTTTTCAGACTTTTCAAGATCTGCAACTACCATGTAGCAAAGAGAACAGACTCTTCTTGACTTTCACTGTCTGAAACTCACTCACTGCCTGAGTCTCTCTTGGCTGCTTTATGACCAAGAGGGAGGGAAGGTAAAAGGCAGATGCTTATTACCCCATGTCTACATTTGCCATGCAGAAAAACCAACATGTCAGAATCACAATAGCAACACCTCCTCTACACTGGATGGTTTCTGGCCAAAGTACAGCTGTGCACTCAGAAGTTAGACAATCATATAGTTATGAGTATAAGTGAAATAAAAAAAGACGAAGCAAAAAAAGATGCTTCAGGTTGCAGTTATACACAGAAACCACAAGCCATTATGTGACTGGGGTAGATAGCTGTTTTGGTTAAAATGTTTTCTTCTTTAAAACATGGACATATTCTCACTGCAGTGTAACAATGCCCATTTTCATCCATAGTATAAAACCTTGGAGAGAAATGAAATGAAAAGAAAATCACCATTTGAAAGAGTGCAATTTTCAAATTGCAAGAGCTGCAATTGTAATTACAACCTACATAATTAACAGGGTCTTAACGTGTAGCAAGTGAAAGTTTAAGCCAACGACTTCACCGGCTATAATCACAACTGTTGTTGGTAAATTTACTGTAGCTAATTAACGTTAATTCTGTGAGTTGGTGAAACAACATAAAAGAAACCTTGGCTGTTGCCTGGTTATTATCCTCACTCTCAGCATGCCGCTGTCTGTACATATTGGTCAAAGGTGGTTTTGTGGAAGCAGAGATGCCACTATCATTTTTGATTTTTTGAAAAAGTAAGGAGCTGGCTGTGTTTTTGCTGTTTATTAAAGACCAAGAGAGTGGCAAGTGTTTTTGTTTTTTACATAAACAATATAAGTTACTGCCTAACGTCAATTCAAGAATATTGAATATTGAATATTATTGAGTAATGTCCAGCATACCACTAATGTAATATCTTAATAAATGTGAGCTAAATTGGTCATGTTTTCTGAAGAACACTTTTTAGACTTTTCTCTGACTGACTGGTTCAAACAATAAGAACCCTGGAAGGTCCTCAACAACAAGCAACTATATTATTTTATCTGATTCTTTAAATGTAGAAACGTGATCATGTTTGGTACAATCATATCTTGTACAGAAAATGATCACTATTTAAATCACAGAAAAATGGCACCTCTACACCCAATTAATCACAGTACTAAGGATTCATGAGTTCATTGTAGCCTGTTCTGACACTGCACACATTTAATTTTGCCTGCGAAGGAAAAGCCTTGGAAAGCAACAAGCAGCAATAAATACAAGCTATTAGTAGGCAGTGCACAGCATTTCAACCTTCTGCATGTTCTGGATCTCGTCCACTGGCTGGAAGTCTCTCCAGTCAGCCAGCAGTTTAGCTCCTATCCTACTGAGGCAGTTTATCTGTCCTACATATGGCATAGCAGACAAGATAGGAGTCTGCTGTCTATTAGTGTTTCTATTAGGTTCTGCCATCCAGATATTTACACCAATAACTTCATGAAATTGGTATCATCCTACATGGGGAAACTCTGTCCAAGCAACCTGATCTGGCATACTGTGGTGTTCCAGTTGTACTTAAAATCAGCACTACAGCTCAGCCAGCCAGCCATGCTAAACTGAAACATGTCGTGATGTCTCCATAAATATTACTCTGTTAAATAATACTGCTGATACAAATTTACAGAAACGACTGAACATTTCCATGGTCACTGGGTATAATGGTTATTTTCCCTAAGCAGAACCCAGGCATGGATTTAATGAACAGCTGTGTTAGTAACCGGTCATTGAATAGCAGCATAGCTGTTGTGCAGCATCAATTATAGAAAATCATAACAGGGAAGAGCTGTATGTGAGCAACCGCACTGATCTCCCTTGCTCAAGTGCAGTATATGATGTAGCTGAATACTGACAAACAGGATCCACACCAATATTAACTTTGGGGGACACAAACTCTTCATAATTATTTCTGTTTTACCATGTTTGCATGTGTGTTACCTAGATGTCAAACTCATGTAACAGGGTTGAATTAATGGATAATAAGAATTAAATAACCTCTGTCCCTTGCTTCAAAGATTTCAATTTCACAAACAGAATGAGGCTACAAAAACAATTACAACAATAATATATTTAACCTCTTTTAAAAGCTCTGCCATTCAAAGTGGTGACTTCGAAACCGATAGCTAGATAGATAGATAGATAGATGTACTTTATTGATCCTGTGAATAACCATACAAAATTAAAAGCACAATTGCAGATCTGCAGAATATCAATAGAAAAGAAATAAAAAATATAAATATAAAATAAAGAGCAGAATTGCAGATCTGCAGAATAAGACTGAATATAATAATAATAGGAAATATAAGTAAAAGAAAATAAATAAGAAAAGATCAATAAGAACAGGTGTACAAAAATGGCAGTGAATAATATATACAGTATATGTATGATATAAACAGTATGTACAGATGATAGTGCAACAGTGTGTTCAGCTGTCATACAGAGGTGAGCTGTTGTACAGAGTTATGGTGAAAAGATCTTTCCGCTATGTGTTCACAAAAGCTGTAGAGCTCAAAAAGACAACGAAAAACAATATCCAAGGAGTACTACAGAGAGGAGTTTACACCAATAGCATTTCATTAGACCCTCCCTGCCTGGTAAATCTTTCAAACTCCACACCCCGCAGTTTGTAATGCAGGGTTATTTTCTTAGGCTTGACAAAGCTCATCACAGATCCACCAAAAAACAGTGGGGGGCCCTTTAATGCACCAAAAATTTTAAAAATCATGATGGTTTGATAAGAAGACCAATGTAAAGTGACGCAAACATAAAAAATATAGACATAATTCAGCTTGTAGTCGTAAGGCTCTAACCCAAAGTAAGAGAAAAAGCACATCTTGCTTAGCTTACTGCCAGTTTATTAACTAAAAACAAATAACTTCTGTTCAATCAACTGCCTGTACAAGCACATGGAATGCTACACCCCTTGCAGCCTGTGCAGACCTTACATTAGCAGCTACGTGATCGATTTAGTTTCACGATTCACGAGAGCTTGCTGGCGTGGGCCTCCTCTGCACAGCACTGCTCCGTTGTTCACTCATCTGTCTGACAGGATTAGGGAATCACAAACAGTATACAGTTTTAAAGCATTTTCATTCTCTTTCTCTGTGTCACCTCAGACACCTCGTGTCCTCCTCAGTCCTGGCTGCTGTTCCTCTGTCCGCCAGGATTCACCGGACAACTTTTATAACGCACTAGCCCCGGTCAAACGCCCTCCCTGTCGTCTCTGATAAAAGAAATGATCTGCTGCAGTGGGCAACAGACTGAGCACACGCACCCTTGTATATATAAATATACGGTACATGACATCATCTAGAAGCAATTTAGCAGGAGAATATCTCTTCCCCTTTTCCATTTTGTTTTCCCCTTCTCTTCTTTTGCTTCATTCCGTCTTTCTTTTTGTCGCCTTTCTCTTCTTTTCACTCACTCACTCTCAGTAGTAATGTTGGACCGCTGTCTAATGTATGCTAAGCTGCTGCTGCCATGGTAACCCCAGTGCAGGATTTAGACCCAGTTCAGGACTGGAGGGGCGGTGTGCGAGAGAGGCAGGTGGAGGGGCTGAGCAGCCTCAACTGTAATCCCCCACCCCCCTCCTAAAAAGATAATATACAGCAGCACAAATTTGCAAAAACACAGACACACACACCACTAATCCAGCAGCATGCTGCTGTAGCAGCAATGTAATGGAGAGAAGCCAATGGCTACCTGGTTGGATGGCAGTGGAATCAGTGTATTTCAGAGAAGGCTGGTGAAGTCAGAATGTGAGTGGTGACTAACACAAATAGTAAGCAAATGACAGCTATATGAGTCACAGCCTTAATTTCCATCTCTGATTCTACAATGTGTCAAAGGAGATCCCCAGGATGTGTTGGAGATTAGTTATACCTCATTGGCAGAGAATGTAACAACTGTAATGTAGAGGAGATAAGTGATATCCCAACAGCACCTGATAGCTGGTGAGAGAGCTCGAAGTGGACGGGGGAAACCCAGAAGAAGCCCCTAACAGCAAAGATGAACGGCTGTTTGTTGTGCGTTGATCGCCTGCACGTGTGACGGCAATGTTTATCCCTCTGAAGCATGTTTATTGGATACAAGTGCATATGTGTTTTTGTGAATGTGCATGCTTGAGGGTGTGTGTGTGATGACAGTGCATGGGCATGTGGGTGTGGGTGTACAGCTGTAGCGATGACGTAACTAGCTGAAAGCTGATACACTCGGCGCCTCGGTGGAGGCAGTGGTCGCTGGAGCTGGGAGCTGACTGGCTCCGTCAGAAAAGGAAATCTGAATGAGGGGTTTCCAGCAGTGACGGTTAATGATGGCTGTTGCCCAGTTGCTATGGGCTGATGGGGTGTGGGTGGGGGTTAAATAGGGGGTGGGGTGGTGACTGTGCAAACTCACCCTATCGGCTCAGCTATAGCGCTCTCTCAGGCACGTCTACCGATGCCTCCCCCTCCTCCCCTGCATGCGCATACCCTGGTGTCATTTCTCCTTGAGGCATAGAGGAAGCCAAGTAGCACCCCCCCACGCACACATCTATCATCAACACATACTCCAGCACATGCACGCACACATGCACACTCTACATTGGCACTGCACAAAACAGATTCCCCAACTGTCAAAACCTGAGCTCTTGCCTCACATACAGTGAGAGTAATGATACAGAGGGAGACACACATGCACAGAGAGCATAAGAAGAGAGCACACAGACATATTCATACACACACACACACTCACATTTACACACTCTCCATGCCCCCTACTCTGACTATAAACAAACTAGCATGCTCACCAAACCACAACCTAAGGTGTGGTCCTTCTCTCCTCACACACTCTTCCTTCTTCTTCACTCTGATGGAAAACGGGGCAGTCCGGCGGTCCTGAGGGTGTGCGCCAGCCTCGTCCTGTGCTCTTACCTGTCCAAGATGTCATGGCTGGACGTGGCTGTGGCTCCCAGCAGTCCTATTGCTGCACTCCCCACCGCTGCGGCAGCCCCGCTGCCTGCCTCCATGATACTGACTCACTGCAATGAGCAGCCTTCCAGAGAAGCAGAGAGGGAGGGGAGGGGGAGGGAGGGGAGGATGTGAAGAGGTAGATCAGGAGCGAGAAAGACGAATGAGATAAAAGAAATCACATGTAGAGGCAAGAGTGAGGATGACGGGAGGGAAAGTAGAGGGAGAGAGGAATAAGGGAAATAATGAGAGAGGAGACAGGACTGAAAAAGATGAGTGGTGGAGGAAGCAGGAAGATTAGCATGGGAGCAGGATGACAGAAGGGGAGGGGGGGGAGAAAAAATATATTAATTGTGTGTGTAGTCTGTAGATCAAATAAGTCACACTGATGGAGCTTTGCAAAGCAGGATTTCACTCTCCACACATGGAGATTCTGGCTCACACATTCGAGTGTGAATCAACAGTCAAACAGCAGCATTGGCTGCCCTGCTGACCTGTGGTGACTGTGCTCTCTGAGGTCTCTGTCCTCAACCAACAATATCAATACAGTCAATAATAGCAATATCATACAGTATATCAATAATACATTTTTCCCAGCCAATCCATTTTGTATTTAAAATGCCGTTTTTTCCAGACATTCACTGACTTACCGGCAGCTTTCATACAAAAAAGATGAGCTCAATAGAGCGCTGCAGGAATGAGTCCTAAAACCCGGAAATGAGTTAGCATTTTTGCTCTTCTCGTCTGGAAGTTCTGAATGGGTTTTTGGTTAGATGCCTGAAATAA
>LKNJ01002563.1:0-59550 GCA_002120245.1 Maccullochella peelii
CCTTAATTTACCACACTGTGACAGATAGGAGAGGATACAATTATCCTTTTAATAATTTATCCTCTATTTTGAGATGCTGCTGTAATTAATGCTGGTTGATTTCTAAAATGTAATTGCCTTCACATTAGCTGCAGTTACAAGCCAGTTTTCAATAGAAAATACAGTATATATTCTTTCAATTAAGAGTAATTCATTTTTTGTGACTTTCAAAATCAAAGTTCACAACTCAAGAGGAGCACTTGAAAAGAACAATAACGTGCTGTAACAGCTGGAACAATGTTTTGCACCAAATAAACTCATGCAGTAAATAATAATCTCTACTAAAGGAGGATAAATGGATTTCTATCATTTATCTCCTTAGAACAAGTGTTACTACATTACTACAGTGCATCACTCACTGGGCTGTCATTGCCTCATTGCTTCCTATTTCAAAATATAAAAACATGGTGGCTGTTCTGGTTGTCATATTTCTCAACTATCCACAAAAATCTACTAATTTGGGGGCCAAAAGTGTCTGCAGTGAAAATGGTCTTTTAATGTTATTAATTACATCTGCACTTGTCTGCATTGACAAAAGTCTATTATTTTTGACTGGGTGTTTTCCATGGTTGAATCTAATACAAAAAGAAACTGGGCTTGTGGTGCGTCTTTGCCAGGCTAGACAATCAAGGAACACAGAGATTAATTTGTGGTCTACAAGTTTGTTTTATTGCATTTAATTGGAAAAGAAAAGGGAAAAAAAAGAAAATCAGTGCACAGGTAAAGGGTCCTGCTAAGTGCTTTTAAGATATAGTCATACAAGCCAGTGGATTATCAGATGTCTTTGCTTTATCATTTTGTCACTAAGTACTGGAATGATCTTCTATTTCAGTGTGTGGACCTCCATCTCAGCCAAAGGTAGTGTTGTTCCAGGCCACATTGACTGCATCCATGTCTACAAAGTTAATATAAATCCTGAAATAGACACAAAGAGAAATAGGTTAATGAGACTGCACATTAACAGTGAGCAAGGTATGTGGGATACAGGAGTATCTGAGTCTGTGTGTTTCTGTCACCATGTTACATTTACTTGCAGTGCAGTAAATGTACTGGTGGCTGTGCACATTTGCTACCTGTCAGGAGAGATGCCCAGGTGTTTGTTGAGCAGTCCACACAGGAGTTTAGAGTATTGCTTGTTGTGAGCACCACTGATCTTGCCAATACTGGTGAGGGAGCAGAGCGCGCAGGGGTCTCCCTTTCCTCCAAACATCATCATTTGGTCGGGGTTGATATGCACAGCAATGTACTGGTATATGCAAGACAGAGACACAAAACTGACTGGGGTCAGTTTTTTAAGATCTTAGCCTACATGTGACACTCTAGTTTCAGCATTATAAAAAGACGGGCACATATTAAATATAGTCTACAGTGAAGGTTGTAGTGAGGATTTTTGAAATAGTTACGTAATTAATCCAAATTCCCCCACTGCAACCCCACATAGAAGATATTCTTGACAAGTCACCAAATTTTTTTTAAAAGATATTTATTCTAGGAAATGTGCTTCTTAAAATCCCATAAGCATTACCCTCAGTGGTAGCTAGCTACACCTGACTACAACTGAAACCCATAGTTTAAATAATTTGTGCACGTGCAGCCTCGTTAGTTTTATGTTAAATAGGCCTATTTATAGACTGCATGCTAGTTAAACCTAGGTCTATTAATGTTATGAAGTGGCATAAAGGTCACTGATACAAACAGTTAATTTGGATGGCAAATAATATTCAGTACCAGTTTATATGAGATGGAAGATTTGCTTTTAACTTGTGGGTTTAGTGAACTGGTGCCGCCGATTAATCATCTACCCATGCTCACTCTATACAGTCAAGACTATGTTTGCATACTTGCACAACAAGCTAACCACATTCATTCAGTGGAGAGGCTTATCATCTGTACTTTTAGCTGCAGTTAAATGGAAATCAGGCTTCAGTTGCTGGTCTTCCTGCATTCAGCAGAGAATGAAGGCGGATTTAGTTTCATAGTGAAAACCATAGATCCTGTCGAAATAAGCGTGCTCCTGGCCTACCTGTGCAGGTTTGCCCATAGCTTTGGCCAGCTCATCAGTGGCCTCGGACAGCAGAGCCGCCGGCACATAGCTTTTGGCCACGTTGGTGTTCACTACGAACATCGGCATGATTACTCCTTTTTAGTGCTGTATTTCTCCCCTTCCCAAGCTGCAGATGCTGCGATTCTGCCCACAGGCGGAAGAACAGACGAAAGACTTGTCTTCCTCTCTTGGAGAGTGTGCAATCATGTGAGAAAATGACCACAGCGCCTCCATCCATCCTGGAAGACACTTCTGTTGACACAAGCAAAACAAAAGGCCGAAGTGGAAGCATATTTTTGTGTTATTATTTCCTTAAAAAGAATGATCACCATCCACTGTTGAGATCACATTAATTACAAAGTTGTATAATATCTTGAGTTTATGTATTTTTTTCAGGGTGCTGCTGCTCCTGAGTATAGGGTAATTACGGTACTGGGCATGCGCAGTGTTCTCAAGCATCATTAAGTAGTGCTGAAGGAGGCGAGAAGGAAAACAGTGGCAGAGAGAGAGAGGGCAGAAGTTGGATAGCGCTTTCCTTTGTCGCCGTGTCTCTGCGCCCATGAACAACGAGCAAGCTGATCCGCGATCCGTTAAATCAGACCGTCTGTCGCCGTCTCACGTCTAAGTTACTCCTCTGGGTTTCATCCAACAAACGGTGCGTATACAAAGCTAAATTAGCCAGGCTGCTAGCACGATCACTTTCCTCCGTTACGAAGGTGTTGCTGCTCTTCTTCTACTTGAACATTATTGAATGTCGATCAGTATTGTAAGTTATTACAACAAGCTAATGACGGAGGCTGTGTATTTGGTGTTAAACGACAATACCGCCGTTGTACTTTCGGAATGAACCGGCAGTATAGCCTTTAATTAAATGGTAACAGTGATGGAGTAACCGTAATGTTACTGTGTGGATTCACTGAGCCCCGTCTCACTTTATTGTCGATATTATAAAGATTGTGTAGCTGCTAGCTAGCAGCGACTAATAAAGTTCATTTTTGTAACTGACATTATCGATATGTATGTGATTGGATATATAAACAGGCTATGAATTCGATTAGACAGTGAAACCTTTGCGACCTCAGTGGTAAAACTGTTATATGTAACTCATGATCATGACATCAACTGTTATTGACCCATCATCAGGTCAGCTCCCATCCGAACCTGTGGCCACGATGATGGAGGAATCGGTGTCCACATTTGAGACGCATCTCACGGCTGTCATGGATAGTCTGATCCGAGCCTCCGTCTGCGAGATCACCAAACTCTTCCAGGAGACGATGAACGACTACCTGGTGGAGCTGTCCCTCAACAGGAGGGAGAACGAGGCTCTCAAAGTGCGGCTGAGGCTCACCGAGAACAAGCTGAGAACCGAGCGCAAGTACGGTATGGGCTGGGCTGCCAACCGCCGCAACGCCGGACTGGCGGTGGCGGAGGAAGGAGCAGGAGGGAGGCAGAAACGAAAAGTTGAGATGGCCCGTAAGTATGATGGCCTTTGCGTCACCTCTAGTTAGTATCATAAGTTGTCTTTACAATTAAATGGCACCTTGCTAAAACATCTCACATATTTCAGTATGATTGTGTTTTTTTACTGTGAGAAACAGGGTTCTTGCTATGCAGTCAGGGCTTATGTGAAGACGCACTTGTTTTGTTGGAAACCATCTGGCAAGAGCTGATCTCTCCCTCCTCCCTCTCTCCCGCCTCCCTTCCTCCTCCGCCTCCTCTTCATGTTCTCTCCCTCTGTCCTTCACCTCCCCCTCTCCTCTCTCTCCGCTGCATTCTGTCCCTCCCACTCCTCTGTGCTTTTGCACACTCTCTCCCTCCCTCCCTTCCTGCCTTGCTCCTCTCCCTCCCCCCACCTCCTTCACTATCTCTCTCCAACTCTACCTCCTCCCCTTCCCGCTCCTCTCTCCTTCATGCCCTCGCCTCCTTCCCCTCTCCCTGCCCCCACCTCCTCCTGCTCTGTTCTCTCCTTCATCACGTTGCACACACACACACTCCCCCCTCCTTCCCTCCCACACCTCCTCCACTCCACTCCTCTGCCGCTCCTCTCCACCACCACCATAATTACACACTTCCTCTCCACTTCTCCTCTGTCTGTCTCTCTCATTCCTCTTTTCACCCCATCACTCCTTCAATATGTCCTCCCTCTCCTCCTCCTCCTCCTCCTCCTCCTCCTCTCCCCCGTGGCCCCCGCCAACTCCACTTCTCCCTCTCTTCTCTGCCTCTCTCGCTTTTCTCCTCCCTTTCACATGTTTTTCTCTCCTTCCCGCTCTTGTCTGTCCTTCTACGCCCCCTCTCCTCACTCGTTCATCATGCTCACTCCTCCTCCCCCTTCTCCCATCTCCCCAACCTCCCTTTTACTCCTGTTTCCCTCTGCCTCTCTAATCCCCTCCTCCTTTTCATCTCCCACTTCTCCACCCTCTTCTCTCCTTCATCTCTCTCTCCTGGCCTCCCAATCATCTCCTCCCACTTATCTCTCTCCCCCTAATATTTCATTCTCTGTCTTTCCTGTCTCCTCGTGCCCTCCCTCTCTCCTGCCCCCCTCCTGACTTTCTCCTTCCTCTCTCACCTCCCTCCCACCCTTCCTTCGTCTTCCTCTCTTTTCCACAGGAGGCAAGTCAAAAAAGGGCCTGGCGGCAGCCTATGGTAAAGGCTGGCCTGGAGGTGTGTGGGAGGAAGGAGGAGGTGGCAGTGGCGGCAGTGGTGGTGGGGGAGGAAGTGGAGGAGCTGTGGGGATGGTAGCAGGAGCAGGAGGAAGAGGGGGAAAGGAGGCCAGGGAGATGTACCTCATCCAGTTCCCCAGGGATGAAGAGGATGAGGGAGGGATGGTGGAGGACGAGGAAGGGGAGGGCAGCCTCAGCGGTGAGGGGGAGGAGACGGCCAACATCAAAGAGGAGGTGAGGGAGACGGGCTTTCTCAGAGGAGGAGGAGTAGGAGGAGAAAGTGGCACAGCATCTCTGCACTGCTCAGCAGCTTCATATAGAATGAAAAAGAACCTAGACAGAAAAAGAAGAGATAATACAGAGACAGTTTTGCTTGTGTTTTTCAGCCATCAAATCACTGATTTGAGATGTAGTGGATAAAGGAAAGGCTATTGATTTGATATTTAGCTTCCAGAGCCCATTGAATAGGGTTCTCCACAACTCAAGTGCAGCAAGCTTTTAGGTAGAAATACTGCTGGTAGAGGTGAAAAGCTGTTTGCTATTCCACAACATGACCAAGTGGCAGGGCACAGATCCACTCTTGACTTCTCTTCTGTATTTAAATATTCAAAGCATGCAGAATGTGTTATTAGCCTCCCTGTCAAGTAATTTCAAGGTGTTTTTGATAATAAAAAGCAAATAAAATAGCTTTAAAGAAATATAACTAATCATATAGCTTTATTCTTAGGCACATTGTATGGTAGGGTCTTAACGTATGGCTATGATGAGTGTTGCATGTAAGTTAACACGCCATTTTGAAAAAAGCGGTTACACGCGTTTTCTACCTGGTTTAAGTTGTTTGTCCTAATAACTCTCTGTGCTTCTCAATGAAGTTTGCTCAAACAGAGGGCTATCAACCTGCCTCCCTCCAGCTAATCAAGGAGGCTTTGAAGATGGACCCGCCCAACAAGAACCTCCACACTGGCTCCAGAGCCCAAAGCGAAGGTAATGAGCCCGGGACACACTGATTGAGGGAGGGGAATTTAGTGAAATGTTCAGAGACCAATAGTTTGAAAGTAAGTGGTAATGATTTCTCACGCTCGCTCTCTCTCTATCTCTTTCCTCCACATCTCTCCTCCTCTCTCTGTCTCAACTCAGGAGACCTGTCAGATCATCCCTCGACCCTTCATCCAGGAGAGAGAGAGAATAAGGACTGGGAGGTGGGCTCAACAGAGCCATCGGAGGGAGGCATGACCATGGATGAGCTGAGGGGACTGGAGTCTGCACTGAGGGCTGAGAGAGGCCGCGAGCAGGCTGCCATGACGGCTTCCCAGCCTGTCAGCCCTGACTCAGAGGTAGTGCAAGGCAGCAAGATCAGCCTGGCCCCCAAGTACATTGGTCTTGATGGAATGGAGCAGGATGGAGAGCTGGAGCCTCAGCCACCCACCCTGCACAGAGAGGAGCAGATAGGGCAAGGCAGGTTGAAGGAAGCCGTGAGGGCTGGAGTGGTTGGGGGAGTGGAGCTGAGGTTAGGCTGGTCGAAGAAGTTGAGAGAGAGTGACTCAGCTGCAGTCATGGCTGGAGAGGATGTGGTGGAGCTGGGAGAGTCAGAGCACCTGTCCCACCTGTCTGCTCCAGGGAGTGTTGGGGATAGTGGAGGGGAAGAGGAGGGTTGCGGGGACCTGCTTCACTTCTGCCCACAGTGTGGAGGAGGCTTCACCTCACAGGCTGAGCTGGAGGAGCACCCCTGTCCACTAGGAGGTTCTCAATTACAGAGCAGTGGAGCAGAGGACAGTCTTTTCCCTTGTGCCCACTGTGGCAACACGTTCAGCCATGCCTGGGCACTTAAGAACCATGAGTGTGCCTGTGCCGCCGAGCGGCCTCACTGCTGCGAGATCTGCGGGAAGCGCTTCACACATTCGCGCTCACTGGAACGGCATCATCTGGTGCACACGGGTGAGAGGCCGCACCGGTGCCCTCAATGTGGACGTACCTTCAGTCGTCTGGGCAATTTGGAACGGCACCAGCGGATTCACACAGGTGAACGTCCATACGGGTGTGAAGCATGCGGAAAACGGTTTAGTCGCGTTGAGTACTTAAAGAGACACCAACTCATACACAACAACAGTGAAAAGGCGACACTTCAGTGCTCCAACTGTGGAAGTGGCTTTAGTGATGTGGAACAACTGAAAAACCACCAGTGTTTTTAGAACCTCTCCTTCAAATTTCTGATAGAACTGGAAAGAAAAAGCAGGTTTTTAATTGAATGTGGTAGAATATAGGTGACTAATGTGACTGGTAGATGCTAATTTTATTCCCAGTGATTTGGAGTTGCCTTTCTTAATCACTAGTAAATAATTTAATAAAGAAGGCAGATGTCCAAAGTTGACAGGAAATCAGTTGTACATGGCGTTTCTCTATAGGTGGAGAAATCAAATCTCTCTCGTTTGTACTTATTTATGATCAATAAATTGTACATTTTTGTCTTTTTATCAATAATTCACTCATGTTAAAGTTTATGTCCTTGTTTTTTTTTCTGACAATATAATTGACAGCTTGGTATTTTGTATGTTTGTTTTGGTCATATCATTAAGAAATAAATATTTCAATTCATCATGAAAGCTGTTCACCCATTTCAGTCTTGTTTTATTGGAAAATCATGGGGTTAGTGAACATGTGACAACATGATATTGATAAGAGGGAAAAGATTAACTTTGCAAGATCATATATTTGGGGGGGGGGGCTGTACTTGGTGACTACTGGCTATGATAGATTAACTGTGTGCAGGGAAGTTAACTGACTTCATCAAAGAACTAGAGCTTGTCACCCTTTGTCACTTACACTGCCCTTTAAACAGACTTGTGGGCATTTTCAACCTCGTTCAACCCTCTAGGGTCTCTAAGGACATCCGCCTCACATCATAACCTCGAATGCTGGGATCCACTGATCTAATCTCCTCTCCACTGTTGCAGTCATTTCTTCCCACTGCAGCATATGTGGGGAAAAGGGGCTTCACAGACTCGGGAAGGCAGTCACTGTAGGATGGGCAGCAGTGGGCATAGGCAGGAATAGTTTGGCATATTGGAATATATGCTTATTCACTTTCTTGCTGAAAGTTATTGAGAAGAACAAAACCACTCTAATGTCGGTGTGTTAAATATGAAGCTACAACTAGCAGCTGGTTAGCTTAGCTAAAGATTGGAAGCAGTGGGAAACAGCTAGCATGGCTCTGTAACAAAGTCCACCTAACAAAACCTCTAAAGCTCACTAATTAACATGTTATACCTCTTTTGTTTAATTTATACAAAAAACGAAGTGTAAAAACAACAACTTACGGTTTTATGTGGGATATTTTTTGTGACGTCTTGTCATCGTGAGGTTTTAGAAAAAAAAAGTTAGAAAACTTCTCTCAAACACAGAAGTTACCGGACTATTTCACACATGCGCAAACCGGATGTTGGGTAGAATCCCTTCCGGTCACAGCAATCTTGAGATGCACTCAAAACAATGGCAGAGTCTAGAAGCAGCCAGGCATGTTGTGTGCCTTTTTGTTCACATTCTAAAAAGAAACAGCCTTATTTGTCGTTTCACAGCTTTCCCACCGACGAACATTTAAAAAGGAGATGGATTTTGTCCATAAGAAGACAAGAGGGAGCAGGATTTACTGTGAGGAGAGGCAGTACTTTTGTGTGTGCTTTGCACTTTCAGGAGGATGAAGTCCTTGCTCACCCAGAGTCCGGTCGCAAATATCTGAAACCGCAGGCTGTCCCTTCCAGATTTCTTTGGAATAACTGGGGAGAAAATGAACCAAAAGGAAGAGGTTGTGATGTGGAGGAAACGGCGGATGTTGAAATGGAGGTTGTTGATGCGGCATTTCTGTTGCGGGAACACGACTACGACTGCCGTCCTCCTCCGGGTGAGTGCTAACTGATTACATAAATACAGTAGCCACAGTAGTGTCCGAGAGTCCATGCCAATTGAAATAACACTGTAGATATATTTAAGACGATGTTACAAAAACGTGACAACCTAATGTTTGCAATATAAAGCAGCGTCTAGCATAATGCTAGTAGTTATGCTAGCTGTCAGCCTGGGGTTTTGTCAATTTATACATGTTAGTGAGACGAATGTCCTAACGTTACTTTTCAACTTGCCACCCTTTAGGTTTCCGGAAAATCTGTGATTGGCCTTTTTACTTGTTGACCTGAATAAATCATGTATTTACAAAGATTTTCTAACCAGTTTTAATATAAATTAATAGATAACAGTAATTTACCAAATTAATAAATATGAGCTGACTATGTAAGGTTTATAACTTTGAACTTTGATTTCTAAAAATGTATTTTGCTTTTTAAATGCAATTTATTAACATGATCAAGTTTTTTTTCTTTTTTTTTTTACTATTTGCTTTTATTTAATTAGGTGCACTTGATGAGGCACTGGAAAAAATACATGAGTTGGATGAGCTGGTGACAAGCCTTACCCTCTGTAGACCCCTGGATAGATGGTGTATGTCTGATGAAGACTTCAAGTATTTCACAAGATTCTCATCCAGACACATCTTTTTTGCTTTCTGGAGATCAGTTGAGCCCTCTGCATCCAGGATTGTGTACTGGTCCAAAGCAAGGAGGATTGGAAATGTCGCTGTAGAGAGGCCAAGCCCAGGACGTAAACTACAGCTTATTGATGAGTTTTTCATGTTTTGCCTGCGTGTCGCTGCTGGCCTTAGGGAGAGAGTTTTGGCAGAGATATTTGGAGTGAGCCTTTCTTTAGTGATTCATGTTTTAATCACATGGTCCAATTACTTGTACCTCGTATTGGGATCCGTTCAAATCTGGATGACACGGGAGCAGGTGAGACAAACAATGCCTGTGAAATTCCAGAAGTACAGCCCAAGCGTGAGGATCATTGTTGACTCCACAGAGTTCAGGTGCGAGAGCCCAGAGGCAATTACCCTCCACTGTGAAACATTCTCCACATACAAGAGCTACATCACCTTCAAAGCATTGATTGGAGTTGCACCCTGTGGTGCAATCACTTTTGCATCCAAATTATTCACTGGCGCAATCTCTGACAAAGAGTTGACAAGGCAGTCAGGAATCTTGGAGTTACTGGAGCCAGGGGATGGGGTTATGGCAGACAAGGGCTTCCTCATTGAGAAGCTGCTGCAGGATGTTGGGGCCAAATTGATCATCCCACCTCTCAAGCACCAAAGCCAGTTCAGCAGAAAGGAAACTGAGAGGTCCCAGGCCTTAGCCAGACTCCATTTTCTCATTGAACAAGCAATCCGGCGAATAAAAGAGTACCACATTTGGGATTCACCAGTTCCCCTGTCCTTGGCAGGCACAGTAAATCAGATATGGTCCTGCTGTTGCATGATGGCGAACTACCACAGTCCTCTAGATCTCAGAGGTGAGGTCAAATCCTGGGTAGAGTGAGCACACAGCCAGCCTGCTATTCTTGCTTCTGGTGCAGCCAAAATCAACCGCCTTATGTCCAGTCAGTAACATCAGACGCCTCCTCCTCTCTCATGATAAGCAATTAAATGTACATTTACATGTTTGTATCAATAATTCACTCATGTTAAAACCAATGGCCTTTTTCTGAAAATATAATTTACAACTTGGTTTTATCTGTGGTCAGATCATTAAAAAACATTTTTTATTACCAGAAGGGTCTTTATTTCATTCATTTGATCTTATTGGAAAATCCTGTTTCATAATGTTTCAATATAACATTGACAAGAGGGGAAAAAAATAATTTTGCCAAATCATATTCATCAAAACTAATCATTTCGAACCATCACGAGACAAGACAGCATATTAATCAAACACTTGAAACTGAGAGGGAGCTCTTAGTTAAGAATTTGAGTCTGACAAGACACTGGGGGGGGTGTTCTGTAGCTGCTCATAAAGGGGCCTTGAGTATAATGGATGAGTTGTGTGCAAGTAAATTAACAAGATCGTCAACATCAGACGGATCTTCTTTTCACCCATGTGAATCTCATGGGATAGTCAGAGTTGACATCAACAGAAGGAAAACTATTCATTGGTAACACTATACAATAGAAAACTATTTATCTGAAATGTTAATTTACCCAGTAATTAAAGGGTGTAGGCGCTTCTAAGGAACAAGAAGAAGACTGGTAAAGACTTTCTCTGAATCCCAATCCCACATTATATTTGTAAGCATACAGTATGTTCCAAGAACCGGTTCAACAAGGAACTAAAGCATGTCAGCTTTGTTACTGACACTGCACATATACACTCTCACAGTACATGCAAATGCACCTATCCGGTAAGAAAATGAACAGATAAAATGCATGCTGATCTTGCATGACTGGAAGTTGAAGGCTGTTTAAGGCATTGTCTATTAATATTGTCTAAAAATATAAAAGTTTTGAAACAACCACATTAACTGTATACAAAAATGTAATTTACTGCAATTACCCACACGTATCAAACAAGGCTGGTGAAGAGGTCACTGTACCGCTACCTGTACCAAAGACCATTGCAATGTAATACAACTGTCATGTACAAAAGGTTTTAAGTAGTTTAAAGTTATTCCAGAAGTTAGTGATGGGCGGAAGAAGCCTTATGAAGCTTTGGGGCTTTCTTTCCATTTGTGCCGAAAAAGATTTAAAGATTCGCAGCTGCAAACACGGTGACAGTCACAGTGACATCTGGTGGCTTTCAAAACTTATAGCAGCCGTTCAAGACAAGCCGAAGCACTACAACACCTCTTTGATTTTAGTTTCATGTGTGAATAAAAGTTTAACAAGTCTGTGTGTTATTATTAAATCTGTAATACTAGACATGCTGAATTAAATGTAGATGTTATTGTGCAATCTGTTATAGTAAATATATGCATTATCCAAAAAGCCTACACATTAAATATTTTTGCTGACATGAAACATTAATGTACTTCTTTGGTCTAGTTTAGGGCCAGTGTCACTGTGGGCTCATACGTTTTAACTTCATGATTGACATTTATGTAACATTTCATATGAATTGCAATGTGATGTGATTGGAGAGTGATATTCATTAAATTAGCTTTTATTATATTATTACTAAGTATTAAAAAAACCTCACAATTCCACTCAGCCAGCTTGGAGCCACATAGTTTTCCAGCACAGAAAAACTACACATTTCCAAGTGGGATGAATAAATAGGTGCCCATTAGCTCATTTAGCCTCGGGGGGGGGAGGGCCCCAGCAGGTTAATCTGGCCATACATGGGAGGGTACAAATAAAAAAAGAATCTGACAAAGTCACACTCAACACACCACAGTTGGTCCTAAAAGATAATGGCTGCACTTCCATGTCACGCAGTATGTTTGTGGTTCATACATCCAATTGGCATTGGACCATTTGCCTGCTGCAGGACTGTATGTTCGCAGAGTACAGAATGTGAAATTTGCAACCATTTTTTTGGGGAGGTGTTCGCATTTGCATCACCAGAAGAATCTTCAACCATTTTAATCTTGCTTTATTAGTAAAATCATAGGGTTAGTAGTTGAACATGTTATAAGATGACACAGTGACAGGTAAAATATTTAAAAACCTTAATCATTAGAAAAATTCATTTCAAACCATCACGTGATAATCATAATGTCCTGGTTAATCAAACAGTCATTCAGTAATTAAAGAGAGAGTTAGGGAGCGGGGGCCTCTGGTAAAGACACAGGAGAGATCTGCTGTATGTGGTGACTACTGCTGTGCGCATCAATAGCAGTTGACATTTCAACAAGGAACTAAAGCTTTTCCCCTTTGCTACTGACACTGGCCATGAAACAGACTGATGGACATGGCCAGCCTTTGTTTCAGGATGCCCTCCAGCGCCTCTAAAGACATCCGCCTCACGTCATAGCCCCTCACCGAGGCCCTCGCCTTGCCATTAACCGGCACAATCTCCTCTCCACTGTTGCGGTCATTTCGTCCCACTGCAGCATATGTGGGGAAAGAGGGCTTCATAGAGTCAGGAAGGTTGGCGCTGTAGGATGGGCAGCAGTAGGCAGACCACATGTACTCAGGAATAGACACCCTGTTATTGATCCAGCGGGGTTCAGACTTATAAGGCATGGCTCCAGTGATCACATACATCGACCCGTTGCAGAATGCCTCGAATTTTTTTAACACTTCGTTCTCCAGATCATTCCAGGGGCCAGAGTTGGAGCCTGCTCGCTGAGGGACAATGTTTGTCAGGGTGAAGGTGACCTGGCGGTCTTCTTTTGTCTTCTGGTGCAGGCTGGGATTGAGATGGCCTTTGGTGTAGTTGGAGTACTTGTAGTCCTGAAGCACCGCCTGGCTCTCAATCACATTCTGGTCCACGGGGGTATGGAAGTCTTTCATCTCTGAGCTGGCACGGGAAAATGCCAACTTCATGTCAAAGAGAGAGAAGGACATGTGACAGTTTAGAAGCTGCAAAAGAGTATTTTGCTGCTTATTGATCCTTTATAGTTTGACTTGAACAGTCATGTGAGCCTATGTCTGTGTACTTTGTCTGAATGGGTGAGTGCATTTTTGTTTTTACAGTTTGAGAGATGCCTCTTCTGCTTCTACTAGAAGGTTATTGCAAAATCTTCATTGCGCCAGTCACACATTGAACACAATGACTCTTCAATTACACGGAAACTTGTAGTGTTCCCTGTCACATCGTGTCTTGTAGCCTTAAAACTAAATTCTCCCATTAGGTCTACATGGAAATGCAGAATTGTTGTGTATTTGTGAAATCTGTGTCTATTTAGACACACTAACTCTATCATGAAGCCTTAATAGAAAAACTGAATTCACTGAAGCAAAGAACGTGATGATGTGTTGTAGAATAACAATAAAAGATAGAGCTTGGCTTTACACCGCCCTTGTCAGAACACTATTTTTTCACAGTTTTTCCACTGTATTTTTTTTCATAATCACATGATACACTCAGTTTCCAGTTTATTAAGTACACCCAGCTAAAACTAATGCAGTCTAATACAGCAGTCCTGCAATTAATCCTCCAGTCATGACGGTTGTAATGATCAGTTTTTGTTGAAACTGTTTTAGAGAGGTGTAGATTCAACTTTATGATCATTTTTGTGAATGTAGTTTGTGTTGCTGTTGAATTGTATTGTGTTATACAGAGAGAGGTTCCTGTTATTTAGCCTACCCTCATTGACATAAATGGGCTGGACAAAATAATAGAAATATACTTGTCAGCATAACACAATACAGTTCAATAGCATCGCAAACTAAAACCTCCAAAATGAAAGTTGAATCTACACCTCTCTAAAACGGTTAAAGTCCAACAGAGTACAGTTAGTTCTTTAAAAAAATGGCTGCTCTGGAACTTCACACACTGTTTTCCTACTTACCTGTGGTTCATACATCCAGGGGACGCTGGGCCGTTTGCCATCTGCAGGACTGAGTTTGTATGCAGAGTACAATGGTGCGCGATGCTGACGGTGATACAGGCTGGCAAAGTGGTACTGGTTTTTGTAGCGCTGGCATATTGGCTGGTATCCTGCTGCATTGATACCCTGTGGTGGAGAATTATTATAGAAGAAATCAAGGCACTGGGAGAAGTCGTCGCTGAGCTCTCCAAGGACCAATCCACCAAACCAGGGCAGGAGAAGAAGCAGAGCTCCCATGGAGAATTGCAGCATTTTCCTTTGAGACATCCTGCACATCAGAGCAGCTGGCCGGCTATATATACGTCTGCTGGAAAGAGATGCCAGTGAACACAGACTTTGTTGACAGACTTCCTCTCAGACACAGCTCCAGAGTTAAATAAACTCTATATTTCCCTTGTGTCCATTCATTGGTGAGCTGTCTCTGAGGTTTCCTCTTATATACACTGACAGTAGGAACCCTGTGGGTGTCCCACCCACTACCTCAAACTTCCCCCATTAGCCAGCAGTACGGCTGCCTTCTGGGAAATAATGGCTCTGCATATCCTTTTGTCATCAGTCAGCTGAGGTAGAAACCATCTCGTTTCAAGTTTCTAATCATTTGGTGATTGTGGCAAGGGGAGGAAAAATGCTACAGATCCTTTTCATGTCACACCAGTCAGATCCACTGACATACAAAAAACAGTGGTAAATGCTGCAGGAACTGACAGTGCAGTTTCTGGTTGTTGTTGTCTTGTATACATGCCCTCTAGCTGGAAGGGCTACAGACCTCTTGAGGGGTTGCAGAGAGTCTGTCCCAGAGAGTACCTTGCCTGACGCAGAGCTCTGTGTGGATTGCAGTGAGATTCTTGTCATGCTTACAGACACTCATTTTGATTGTCAGCAGTCTTGCCTTTATACAGTCCTTGTCCTTGAACGGTCTCTGGGAGTTGTTTAATGCATCCTCAGGTGTTTATTGGCAATCATTTGTTAATTGATATCATTACACAAACACACATGAGCCAGTAAGCTCTCTTTGTTTCATTTTCCATCTCTCTTCAGTTTCTTTGCGATCTTGTATTTTTTCTGTCATCAAAACTTCCCTCATTGTGGGAACTACAAACATTTTCCGGAAGATATAAAAGCTCAGTACAGTAGGCCTACTTCCATTATTTCTCAACTGTTATTTTACCAAAAGTCTGTGGCTACTTTATTAGTGGGGAAAAACCTCAGTTTCAGTCATTTTTCTCCAATTTGTCAAAAAAGATATTTTCACCGTATTTAGGAACTGTTATATTGTGGGATGTAAATATGGGGGAAACCAGAGTGATGTACACTACAAATAAAGGTCAGGAGGTAGATTTGTGACCATGATGTACATAGGGGTGGGCGGATTTATACCTGAAGTACTGATATTACAGATTTTAAGTCTTATTTTGAGTATCAATACTAGCGTCAATAGGACTGATACAAAACATATCAGCGTATATATCATGTTCTGGGCTCATGGACACACTTTTTGGTTTCACTCTTTGCTTCTTTGCTGCTGCTGATCAATTTGTTAGTTCAAAGAATTCACACAACAAACATTTTTTGTTATTTAGCATTAAAAACTGTCTCATGCATGTGATGAAGTAATTAACAAAGAATAGTAAAAAGAAATTCCTACTGTTCTGCAAATCACTCAGTGGCAATGAAAATGTTTTGGAAGACTATTAATTACGTATTAAAGTAATAAAAATGAGATAACACAAACCACTCATTGTTGATCCTGGCCCTGGTATTAATTAGTATTGGATTTGATCTAAATTTCATGATATTGCCCATCCCTAAAGTACCAATTTCATCTTTTTTGATTGGCTTGTTAAGAAGCACACGAGTGTTTAAAGTAAACCTCACCTCTCTGAGTGACCCCAAATTATCTTGGTTAGCTGTGAGTGAATGAGGTCATATCAGCTTAAAAATCCTCTTGAATGGAAGACTCTCCTTAACGTCTCCCTGTCCCTTTCAAAAATAAGATATTGATCCTTTCAATACACCCTGCCGGGACTAATGGTGATTTTTCTGGAGACATTTATAAATGCATAGCATAAAGCATAGCCTTAGCACATACAATAGAAAAGTTATGAACAGTTGGTGTTAAATTTGTTGCCTGAGGAGAAATTTCGGGATTTGATCAGGGACAAAAGGAGCACATACTGTGTGAATCTTGAATTTCATGTTTGAGATGTGGGTGGTGGACGGTTTATTATGGCCATCTAGTGAACACTTGGAGACATGACACTTGGCAGCAGCCTGACTATGCAGGACACAGAAACTAATGGTCAGGTCAGTGAAACTGGTCAGACTGTGAATAATAACGCTGCATTTACAGTCACTGGTGATGAGTGGTAACCTGTGGATGACCATGAATAACCGCAGTTTCAGTTTCCACACAGTGGACAGCTGCTGAGTGTTACTTAGTGACAGTATAAACATTAATAGGGTGGGAAGGGGGGCTGAATCTTACATTTCATTTTATAAAAAAGCGAACCTGCTCCAGATGTCTGACTGCATAAAACGGACATTAGCTACCTGTTTGACAGTGATAAAAAAAGTCCAGATTCAGAGACAGAATTGATCCTCTGCATGTAAAACACACCTTTATGACCTGTGGTGCACATGAAAGCCGTCTTTCGATGTAACTATCTCTTTATATAATTATATATATAATTATATAATATAAGTCTTGCAAGGGAAGACTGGAATAAAATAGACTTATGGAGCAAGAAAAAAATAAAAGCCACCCCCCTCTTGTGTCAGCTACTTTCCCTTCTTCTTCCTTGTTTTGTGTTACTGACTCAGAGGATGTAGGGTGTGTTTTGAAACTTATATTGAACACCTTGCTCACTTACCTGTTGAAATAAGTTTGTACACTGCAGCTTCACTCTGAAGCACAATTAATGAGCCCTTAAAGCTCATGTATACAGTATGTGCCCCTACTGAGATATCAGTAATCAGTAATCTTGCCCTCAAATTTGAGGGTGTAGGTTTCAAGGAGTATAGCTGTATCAGCTGTAGGTGGGTGATTTCAATATATTGACTCATGGAAACATACATTGAACATTTGACCTGATGAAAACATTGCTGAGAACATAAAACCCTTAATGTCTTTTTAATCTGTCATATTAAGAGGATTTTGATCTGGGGCACTTTCAGCTAGGCTAAGTTTCAAAGTAGCTAGGTCTACTAACAGCTGGTGAAACCAATGCACTGTTTTCCACTTTAAATACTGTGGAAGCAAAATAAAGAACTGTAATAGGAAAAAAGAAAAAAGCCACAATTCCCTTTTGATTTCCCTTATTATTAATTTCCTTTTCTCTTTAGCTCTTTAATTCAACATCAGGACTCCTCCTCTGATCTTCTGGAAACACCTGTGATGAGCATTTGGACCAACTTTATTTACAACAACTTCTTAACATTCACAAACAGGCTATCAAAATTGGATTATTGTGAGAAACCTCTATTAACGACTTTTAAAATTTAGCCTACAATTACAGATGACTTAGGCCTATACTAACTTTTGCTGTTTAATAGAAAGTGAGAATCTCTTGACCCTCTCATTGATATATTAATGACTCTTAATGACTTGGAGAGATTTTTCACAACCTGGCTACCCAAGATGTTCTTATTAATGCCTATAAATATTCTCTAAAGCATTAGTAAACAAAAAGGGTGACTTATCAGAAAGGCCTATTATCTCTGTAATTAAATTTGAGATCATGTTATTACCTTTATTAGGTCACATTTGAGTGTTTTTTCGTTGTGGTTCCGTCTTTCTAAGAAAAGTTGTTTTACCTCGGGGATAATAAAGACCGTGCCCTGTATGGAGCAGCTCCATGCAGAGCCTGTTGCTGCTCGCCCTCTGTCTCTTCCGTGAAAACATTTGCTCTGCTGTCAGCTTCAGACCACTCCCTCTCTGTGCGCTGAAGAGTCTAGTCTTGTTAGTTTAGTCTTTAGGCTCCTCGTGTTGCCATCAGACGTTTCTCTTCAGGACTATGTGCGCAGCCGAAAATGCAGGAAACCAACGCGCTTGAGGAACTTCACTCGGAGCTCACCTGCCCGGTGTGTTTGGAGCTGTTCCGTGATCCGGTGATCCTCGAGTGCGGACACCACTTCTGCCAGGTGTGCATCATCCAGTGCTGGGAAGCCAAGGCGGACGAGTTGTTGTCGAACTGCCCGAAGTGTAGGAAGTCGTGCGGCCGTAAACTGCGACCCAACTCGCTTCTGTGCAACGTCGTGGACAGTGTGCGGAGAGCCCGGGCCATGGACACAGCCGCGGGGATCACCGGATGGGACCCGGAAGGCGCGCTGGAGGAGCCGGAAGAACGGGAGCATGGCTCCAGCATGAGCAGCCTGGCCTCGTCCATCGGGCACTGGCCGCGCCTGGGTATGGGTATGGATATGTGCGAGGAGCATGAGGAGAAGCTGAAGCTCTACTGTGAGGACGACCAGCTGCCCATCTGTCTGGTGTGCGGCATGTCCCGGGACCACAAGACCCACAATGTCATCCCTATTACCGAGGCTTTTGAAAACTACAAGGTAGCCTACTTTCTCATTGGCTGAGTTCAGACACGTTTCTTTCTGATAAACCTCAATCTTCCTAGGCCCAAGGTATCGCAAAATAATATTATACAGAGCACTTTCTGAGATAAAGTACTTGGTGATGATTGTCTAGACATCATTAGTCAATGTCATTCCCTAAACTTTGCTCCTGAACAATCCATTGGCATAGCTTTCAAATATATGACTCACTTCTGTTTTATATTTGCTCAGCATTATAATAACTGGAACTACAAGATAAGATCTAGTCTAAGTTTTAGGCAGTGCCATGCTCCACCATGCTCATTTTACACTCCTGTCTTTCTTCTTGGAAGGAAGCGTATCTCAAGTTTGACAAACTTTCCTAAATGTCAAATTAAACCTTTTGATTTTTTTTTTTTAAAGATTTAATTTGTCAAATAAACAAATCTGCTCTGACATTAACAAACAGGGCTTTCACAGAGCAGATGCTGTGACATGGCAGTTGTTTTTAAAAGCAGACTCCCTGTTTGCCCCGGGAGCCTTTGGGCACTTTGTGTTTTACAGGAATTCAGCGTGCCACTGTGAGCTCTCGTGAACTGTGAACTCCCCTATGCTGTATACCCCGCAGCTGACCATCATCAGTTTGTTTGGAGACTCACTGTGAGAGGCCTCTCAGTGTGTTTCAACTGGTGCTGAATTCCTATTTTGTTTGAATTTGTGACTCCGAGCGTTCGCTTGGGGAACGGTGGGCATCATATGACTCCCATTTAAGATAATGATGTTGTCCAGAGCGAGGCACCAATCAAATGAACTCTCTGTGTAATCTGGTTTAGCGACAGCACTTCTTAACCATGTTTTGCATGTGATGGTCTGTGTCTGCTGCCTTCCCAACAGGATAAGCTGTGTGTTGCTCTAGAGAGGGTTCAGCTGCAGACAGAGGAGGCCACGCTCTTCCAAAGACAGACCAATGAAAAGATCCTCCTCATGAAGGTATCAAGATGTGTGTACACGTATTTGTTTGTGAAGCAGCGTGAAAGAAAGGAAATATCCTGAACACAATCCTAGCAACAAGAAAAATATGTGTGTTTCTTTTGAATAGAACCAGAAATTCTGGTAGCTAAGCAACATTCACCCGCGTTCCTCCACATTTACCTGTCTGACAGACGTGAATAACCACTGACTCATCTTCATTATGACTAGTGGTGACACAACAGGTTGTTACTCGCATCGTCTGAACGTGACGGTTCTCATGTTTTGCAAATGCAGAGAGGCCGTTCCTGAAATGAAATGGGTGTCTAATAAACATTCAAATACGTCATGTCATGTTTGCCTTTCTCACAGTCTCACAGAGCGCAAATACACACACACACACATATAAGTGTATAATAGCTTCACAGATAACAGCTGTCAGAGTTTAGGCTGGGTTGCTTTTTCCACCACAGCAGCAAATAGAGGTGTGTGTGTGTGTGTGTGTGTGTGTGTGTGTGTGTTAGAGAGAGATATGAGTGTAGCGTGTTTGCTGTGTTGGAGCGTTTCTGCTGCAGCAGGTAATTACACATACTTTATCTCTGCTCAATGCTACAAGAAACTTTCTTTTTCTAACCTGTCTGTCTCTCTGTTTGACCTAGTTTATGTGCACAATCACAGATTTTCACTTCTCTGTTTCTCTGTCAGTATGACAGGATGTGGGTCAACCATGTTGAGAGGAAGTTTGTCAGTTAGTCTTTTCCTGCAAATTTCTCTTCCTGTGTGTGTGTGTATGTAAGTGCCTATAATTTTACCTTCCTATTTATCTTCAGAACATGCTCTATAGGAATATATTAAGTATTCATATCCTTTATTTAAGTAAAAGTACCACAATGTAAAAAAATTATATTACTTAAACGGGAGCTCCACCGAGCTTCTTTAAAAACAAAAAAATCTCTTCCATGTTCTTGCTGATCAGAGTCCTCCCTGCGTTTCAGGAGCGAGCAGGAGATTTGGAGGAGCTGGTCAGTGCAGAGTTTGGCCGTCTGAGGGAGTTCCTACTCGAGGAGGAGGGGCGCGTAAAGGAGAAACTGCAGAAGCAGAAAGAGGAGAAGCTCAACCAGCTGGAGGAGGCGCTCACTCAGACCACAGAGCAAATCAGTCAACTGGAATGTACGGCCGAGCAGCTTCACCTCAAACTGAGGGAAGAGGAAAACCCAGAGCAACTCAAGGTAAGAGAGAAGAGGGAGGACAGAGAGGAAGAATGGTGCTCATGGTGCTTGCATAGCACGTTTCTTTCCACCTAAATAGATTGAGAAAAACACAACCAGCAAATACTCAAGAATATTGTTATGAGATGTTGAGATATTATCTGCATGTTTCAGCAGAAACTGAAGTATTTTGTAATCACAGGCTTGTTTTAATCTGCTCTTTTTCAGGGAATTAAAGATTTCATTGGAGGGTGAGTCATCCTGATCATATCAAGAGTCATCCCCAGGTCATCTCCCCTTCTATCTCTACGTGACTGGTGTCCTCGTTTAAATGTCTTAATCACAAAACAATACATAATTTCCTTGTGTGACTTAATTGTAAGTCTTGTTGCAACAGGATGTGGGGGCATGATTGTAGGTTAGCGAGTCATCTTTGCCTCACATTGTCATTCCCGCTAGATGCCACTAGGAGGCAGAAAGTCTACCTGTTAATGACAGTAATTAAAAATGTCTTGTAGATCTGACAATCTTTCCATTTAGAACAATTTAAAACTTTGATAAAGGTTTCTTTTTTACGTTTCTTCTTAAATAGGTGGCATAGCTAAGAATGTAGATATAACATAAAGATATGGCCACACTCAACATGCTGCACATGGCTTAAATCTTAACTTTTTCAAAGTAAAACAAAAGACAATTTTCCATGGTTACTTTTTCTATAAGCACACAGTTCTTAATATTTCATAATAACAAGAAACCTCAGTGCTAACAGTTACATCTTGTACACTTCTTACGTTAGTATAAAGTTGATTGACAGTTGTGAAATGACTAAGGGCAAACATAAACATTACTTTTCGTGTAATGTGAATCCACCAAAGCAGCCACAAACAATGCTGATCTTTAGTGAAGTGGCTTTCTTTCCCTCTTGTGCCGCCTTTAGCTTTAAATGATTTTATCTCTCATTGTCTCTTTTTCTCTATCAGGTCTGAGAGCTTGTTTGAGCACCCCCCAGAGGTGGATATTAATCTGCAGCCAGGAGAGTTCTTGGGACCTCTGCAATACAGGACCTGGAGGAAAATGAGCTCAATTTTTCAGCCGGGTATATAGACACACATGTACACACACAGTCTGAACGTACTTACAAGAGCAATTGCTCTTCCATAAACTTGGAGGACTTGTGAGAGACAGGTGAAAAAAAAGAACAGTCAAAATTGATGCAGAGGCTGAGATTATCTTGCTTATACCAGTCAAGGTGCAAAGGTACTGGATCCTACTGCAACACAGTGTCTGTCAGCAGTCTCCAAGCCCAAGTCTAGTATATTCTTCAAAGCTCCTTCAGAGCCACAGGAGACATTATACAACTGTTTTCACAGGCTAGTAGGAGTATTCCCCATGAGTAGCGGCACATTGACTTTGAAATGTAAATTTTCTGGCGCTCCCTTTAAAAAGAAAATTGGCTAAATCTACAAAAGACATTTTTGTGCTTTGCATTTTATGTTCAGTCTAGTATCAACCTGCTCCGTGTGGAGGAGTTGGATGACATGAGTTTCAAACATGACTGTATCTGCTTTCCAAACTTAATTAGTCTGTCACTGGGTCAAAGACTTATTTTGGGTGTATCGGGTCATTTGCCAATGACATGTCATCATACATTATTGTTGATTGTGTTACATAATACTGAAATGCTGGATTTAATTAATCTATGGCGTTACATTACAGTTTTCTATCCTGACGCAGTATCATTTATATTTTATTTGTATCCATGTAGCTGATGCTCTTATTTAGCTCGTCTTACACTAATTTACCAGGTAGGCATTCAGTTTCTTGTTGAAGGTCACTGCCAAGGAGTCTTTCTTGGGTCACTCTCTGTAAACACGTTAGTTGTTTATTGGTAAATTGGTTTATTTTTATTTTTTTCTGCCCTCTTAGCTGTCACAGCGGTGACCCTCGACCCGGACACAGCCTACCCCTGCCTGTGGGTTTCTCCGTGTCGCACCAGCGTCCATGTGGGAAAAATCCAGCCTGACCTGCCCAACAACCCAGAGCGCTTCACCCGCTACAACATCGTCCTGGGCTCTGAAGCCTTTTCCTCTGGCAGACACTACTGGGAGGTGGAGGTGGGCTCCAAGACAGCGTGGGGTCTGGGCGTGGCCGTAGCCTCTGTCAACAGGAAGGAGGAGATCAGCCTCTGCCCAGATGATGGTTTCTGGACCCTGGTACTGAGGGACAACTGCAACGGCACCAGCGAGTATGAGGCATGCATCGACTCAGAGGAGAGCTTGATATATCCCTCCAAACCCCCCAGGAGGGTAGGGGTCTATCTGGACTATAATCGTGGTGAAGTGGCATTTTATGATGCAGGCGACATGAGCAACCTCTTCACCTTCTATGATGCAAAATTCAAAGAGCCTGTTTTCCCGTACTTTAATCCCTGGCCAATTATCAAAGGGCACAACCGTGAGCCGCTCACCATAGTGACGCCACACTGGGGATAGATGAGCTCTGCATCAGCAGAATAAAACTGCAGAAGAAGATTCAGCAGCTGATGAACTTAGATGGACTCATCTCATGAGCATCGTCAAAAAGACTTTGCTGCATTAATAATGTGGTGATGACGAACAGGTAACATTCTTCTTATTTCAAGACTGGAAATAAGAAAATTAAACTACTAAAGGACAAAACAAATGACACTTTAAAGGACATGGCTGTTGATATTCTACATTTTTGTTATTGTCAACGAATCTCATGAAAAGATAAATTGATCCTACTAACAAGTATTGTCTGTGTATCCAAAGACTGATATATCTTATTCTGCGGTGCCATAGAGCTCCATTTTATGCAACAAGCATTAAAAACACATCAATGAGCCACACTGGGTGACATGTTCCTTCATTACGATGAACATGGGCACTGTAGTTTATTTTGATTCAATCCCACAAACACCGTGTTCATAAATCTTCACTAGTGCACCAAATGTGTATTTATCCGCACCTGAAAATAGTCCCAAACAAATGCACCATTTCCTCCTATTTGAGTAATGTTTGCTAAAAACTACAGTGCCCAGCTGTTTTAGGAAATTATTTAGACTTTTTTAAAATTGATGCTATATTTTGTGACCATTTAAAAAAAACAAAGTAGAAATCTTAAGTAGAAATGAATGGGTTGAGAAACAGACTAACACGTTGTTGGTTTTTTGGTCTTTTAATGGGATTTGTTGACAATAACAAAAATATAAAATGGCTTTATCTTTCAAGATTTTGTATTGTGTCTGAACTGATTAGAAACGGGGTAAGGCATATTGCTTGCTAATGTAACCAAAGATTTAAAGGCTCCCTGTGGAGTTTTAGACCTCTAGTGTCCACGCTATGGAGCTGTTTTTCTATGAGTGAGTCGTTGTTTTGTTTATCTTGTTCTGCCAGTGGTTTCACACTATTCCACTGATAAACAGGTGGCGATAACTTGCCAAGATATGCTGCAACGTGTCAACAAAGACTGAGAAGAAGAGGAGTGCTAGCTAGTAAACGTTAATGTAAACAATTCTGGATTTAAAATACTTTAAAATCGTCTTCAGATTGCATTCAACACACAGTGCTTTTTTTTACAGTACATTTTTCTGAATGTAAACATAACTTTGGTTTGTTCACAAGAAAACTCCACAGGGCACCTTTCACTGGTAGAAAGTCTCTGCAGAAAGGTTTAAAAATGGTATTGATTGATTTTGCTGCAATATCTTACTGTGTGTTTTGAAATAATATCTAATAATATAACATCTTTTTTTTTTTACTGTTTTATAGCTTTTATGTATCAAATCCTGTTTATTCTGACATGTACATCTAAAGCAATGATGTGAACAGTAACATGACAGTAATAATGACTTCTACATGCCTTTATATTTTACAAGGGACACTTACCTTTAAATGTCCCACCACCACACAACACTGTGAAAATGTCATTTTAAAATACTTTGAGTGTCTTTGGAAGTTGTGACCAGAGAAAACACTGTCTAGATATTTGGCATGAGATTTTAATAAAATGATTAAATTCCCTACTGAGGTTGTTGTTGGTACGTTTGATTCCACCAGAGGGCGCCCAAAACTAACTTTGATTGCAGCGTCACTCTGCTCCTCCGTGCTCTTTATAATACAACTGAGCTTTTATGAACCATATGGAAGCCAACCTCCAGCAGCTGCAGCCCACGCAAAGCTTTTAGGGAAGAGTTCATCTGAAAAAGTAATGCAGAATATTTTTTTTCAATATAATCAGGTTTTCCAGTCAAGTAATTTATATATAGCTGTCATGGAGCCTACTTTCTCCATTTTCAATATGTAATTTCCTTGAGTCAATATGTATGCTGTGAGGAAGGTGCACATTCCCCTCGCTCATCTGATCAACATTTATATGAGCTGTGAACTTGTGATGTTTGAGCTTGTTCACTTATGTTCAGTCTTTCTGCTCACTCAGGTTGACTTTAATTCCCTGACCTGCCTGACCCTTTAAAATGTCTTATTGGGGAATTTCTTTCTGCTGCAATGTTAGTCATTTCTAAAGAAGGGAACGTTTACTTGTTTATCAACTTCGCTAATAATACGCATGTTTTGATTCTGCCTCTTGAGAGGGTAAATTTGATTAATATTTTAGTCAAAGTACAATTGAAATGAGGGGAGATTGATGGGTCAAAGTGGCACTAATTCCAGAGACCCTCCCTGATTGGCCACAGACACCAGGTGACAGGGTATAAAACATTTTGGAAGACAGCAAACATGCTGGTTTGTTTTTCACTCTGAGTGATAAACCTAATGTAATTGTTTTTGTTTCTCCCTTTTGTGGCAGGTCTGAATAAATTTTTTATCTGAAAAATCAATGCCTGCATGCTGGTCCATCCTTCCCACTCACACTACCAAACATCCTCAAATATAACAATAGACCAGTATCACAAACCTGCCTCAAGGGGCTTTACAGTCCGTACAAAATACAACACCCTCTGTCCTTAGACCCTTGATTCGGATAAAGAAAGACTACCCAAAAAACCCTTTTAGAGTAACAGAGGATGGATCCCTCTCCCAGGACGGACAGACATGCAATAGACCAACAGTAAAATTACAGTATGGACAACCAGGATGACAAAATTATAGATAGATTGTAAACATATATGAAGAATATAATCCGGGAGGACGTCAAGCAACTTCCAGGTGCCGCCAAACAGATCAGACTGGAGCCACACGACCTCCTTTCCACCATGGAGAGCTGGAAAGGGGACGGACAAACACACATGAGGCAAAGCTCAATTCACACAGAAGAGAGAAGAGACAAACAATACAATCTTGTGTGAACTAATTCAATGGCCCTACAATAAATGCATCTTTGTGGAGTTTATTATTGATAATGTGTCATAGAGTGGAAGCAACACCCTGTTTGTCTCAACAAAAACTTGACTCATGGCATTGTGTGCTATGGTTGTAAAAACCTCAAGATAATCAGTTGATTATCTGTCGCCTGACTGTGTTTGAGTTTTGTGTTCACCTGTTATGGATACGTAAGAGTTCCCTTTTCAGTTAAGTAAGGTTAATGAGTTCGCTTGTGCCAATTGAGCAATTTGGTAATCCATGACTACGATTACAAACAAATAAATAATGAGAATTAGTCTGACCCAAATAAAACGTATCTGTTAACCATGTGAGCTTTAACTGTGTGCGTCATCTGCCTTTACATTAACCATAGACTGCTGGTCTTAAGACTATACCTGTCAGGGTTATGTCCAGTCCGACTCCTCTCTCCTCTAACTGTCCTGATCTGTAATTAGATTTTATTGCAGGCTGATCAACATGCAGTAGCCTACCACAAGCCTTCACTTCGTCATTACTGCTCTGCTGCCCCTCCCTCTGTCATTCATCCCCTTTGTTTAATCGGGTTCACCGAGGGTCAAGGTGAAATTAAATTCTGGGATGAAAGAAGTTCTCCTAAAAGTTTTGTCTTTTTACACTTTCTCCTTGCAAATGCAGTGTTCATTCCATCCCTCATCTCTCATCTCATCTTGTTCATTCATCCTTCATCTTTCCTCCCTTACATGACTGATCTGTTCCCAAAATACAACCCCTATTTTTAACCCTGAGAGGCTGTAACTCAGCTTTTCTGTAATGGATCCCTTTTCTGCCTCCGCTCAAGAATTTGCCTCTCCCTTCCATCAATAATCAATGAGGAAGAGGGGTTGAAGAAAGACAGAGAGGCTGAGCAACTGAAAGACGGGGTTGACGTGATTAATGGAAACCTCATTAGGAACTGGAGAGAAGTCAAGCTATACATTATACCCTAAGTCTGGAGAATATATACATACACTATCAGGGTCTGTTACAGTTTGAAAGAGAAATGTTTAATGCAGGTTAACATGAGATGCAGAAAGAGAAAGCAGGAGAGGCAGAGATGAAGGGATAGGTCAGGGGAGGAAGTTAAGGGCAAAATAGGGTCCCCCCTAGTGAGACACTTTATCAGCTCAAAGCTGCCAAACACCTGCCTTTTAGACTGGAAGGAGTTAAAGAGGAGGGAAAACAAATTGATGGGACATTTAATTTTTAGAAAGCTGACGCTTTTAGTGGAATTAGTTGCTTTAAACAAAAAACTACGAAGCTATATGGCTGTTTTAGAGCGCTCCGGAGCACAATAATATGTTTATGTCTAAAAATAGAGGTCAGTGGGGACATGTTCACCTGTGTGTGCATGTGTGCGTGCTCAGCCATGCTTGCTGGATGAGATTATGCACGCAGGACAACACTGAGGTGATGCGCTATAGCTAAACAAATGTCTTTCAATCATCACATAGCTGCTGAGTTCATTGTATCCCTCCCTCTCTTTCTCTCTCTCTCTGTCACTTAATGAATAGCTGACCTGGGCACCTCCAAAAGAATCCAATTTGTGTTACAACAAAGGCTCCAAATATGACATGGGGAGGACAGGGGATTGAGGACGGATAGATTGAGAGAGACGGGGAAAAGGAGAAGCATTGAGAGCAACGAGGATTACTGTCAGAGGGAAATGATGGTGACAAGAAAGAGGCAAGGAGGAAGATAAGAAGACAAGAAGGAAAAAGATGAGTGAAAGAGGCTATAAATACATGACAGGAAAAGACGCGTTTTTCATTGAGAGCTGGGGAAGTAAAAGCACATTTCATGAAAGATATCCTGTATATATACACTGATTACAGGAAGGGTAGCTGTGATAAAGCGCCCAGGAAACAGGAGGAGTGCTTACCTTTGATGAAGGGGGAAAGGTGGAAGAAGGGGAGGAAGAGAAGGAGAGAGAGAGGTTGATGTGTTACAGGTAGATAACATGAGAGAGGTAATGTTCAGGAGGTATAGGGTGTCACCTAAAGGACCAAGAGATAGCGAGCGGGGGCAGAGGTGCAGGAATTCAATCCCAGAACCAAGACAACAGCTGATGATTAAAACCTCCTCACCTGCACACACCAGGAGAGAGATATGGACAGCAGCGCGGTGCAACACTGAGGAAAACAACTGGATGAAATACTCAGAGAAGAGGAAGGAGGAAGTAGAAGAACATTTGATCTATTATTTTTCCTGCAAAAACCTTCATTCATTTTTTATTTTTACCTGGAACAAAGAAAAGACTTCCACTGCATCAACAGAGCTGAATCTTTAAGCAGTTTTTTGAGGAAAATTGACAAATCTTACGACCTCTATGGCTGTCTTTGTGGGGGAATTTTAGCACATTAAACAACATTTAAATAAACAGACAAGAGCTACTGCAGAGGAGAGGAGAGCAGGGAAGAGGCAAGGCAAGAGAGAGGGTGAGGGAGGGGGAGGGCGAGCAAGGGAAAGAGAGAGAGTGTGTGTGAGCCTGTGACGCTGAGATGTTCATGATCATTCGAGAGACGTCCCCTGGAGGAGGCGGTGCTGGAGCGATGAGCGCGCCACATCAGAAGAGTGCAAAACAGGTGTGTGAATATGAATATGTATGTCATTTTGTGTGTAATTGTTTCTGCCAAGCTCTTTTAAAACACGTTTTCTGATGCTTTTCTGTGTGCATATATGCAAACGTCCATGCACACAAAGACACATTTATATTAAATTAATTGTGCATGAATTTATGATCGTGTTCTTCTTGATGTAGCTGATCAATCATTGCTGTCTAGTGAAAAACATGTGTCTCCATATTTGGTAAATGTTTAAGTTTTCAGATAAATTACTGTAAATGCTCCTTTATTGTTTGAGAAAAGTCTCTTAAGTCTCAGGCTAAAAAAAAAAACCTCTAAAAAGCCATTTAATTATCTAAAAGTTTTATTATACAAAGCTTAAAACACTGTTGTGTATTTCATGAAAAGTAGATATGTTGGTGATCCATGATTATCATTACACAGGGCATTTTCATAGTTATATTAAGTAAGCAAAGCTCACTGACAATGAGAAATACTGTGTTGATATTGAGACATTTGGGCTACCGGTCACCATATTTTGCATCTATGTACACTAATAAATATGTCAGAAGTCAGGCGTGTGCATTAGTTTTAATGTTACCATGATGTGTGTGAGTTTGAGCACAAGTCTGAATTTAGTTCCTTGACCCCTCTGTCCCCCCACAGGTGCAGGCCGCCATCAAGAGGAAGCTGGAGAAGCAGAAGAAGCGAACCAATGAGCAGGGAGGGGGTGCTGGAGACATTCAGACCGCTATGTCTCAGTCTTCTCGCCATCAGAAATCCGGTCCGACGACAGAGGAGGCCGCCGAGGACAGAGAGACGTTGGAGGAGACGCTGGAGGAGACCCTGGAGGAGATGATGGAGGGACGGCAGAGGAGAGAGGGGGAGAAAGAAGAGGAGGAGCCCGTCGACCTGCTGCCCATAGTGGACTCTGTGTTTGGACAGGTAGGAGCCATCTGCTGCAGTGTGTGAGCCTCATGAGTTCATCTGAGTGTGTGTGTGTCTCAGGAAACGTGTGTGTGCATGCTTGTGTGTATGTATGAGTGGCTGACACTTTTGCCACTGTGTGTGTATGTGTGTGTGTGTGTGTGTGTGTGTGTTTCATGTGCTGCTGCATCAAGTTCTCCGGCTGATTGAATGTCTCGCCAGTGCCTTGATTGAAACCCTAAGCCTCCAATTCAAATTTAAAGCCTGGCTGTGCTCCAGTTTTTGTAAATAGCCATCTCTCCCACACCCCTGACCTCTTTGATCTCACATTGCAAAAGGGCATGAAGCTGCGTTCCATTCAGCAACACAAATGTTTTGCCTTCTTGTTTAACCCCAAATCCCTCTGGAAATGGCGGGAGCAGCAAAGCACAAGGGCCAAAGCTAAGGACGGAGATATCGTGTGTTTGAGAGGATTTAAACTCCTTGACTCTGGAAAACATTATGAAAGTGTAATCTGTAACAGATACGGCCGTAGTCAGCCAAAGATCTGATGAACACCCTATCTCTGCGGCTGTCGTATCAGCTCAGTATCGCATCACATCCCATCACTCACATGGTAAGTGACACTCGACATGGCACGGTAGGCTACACCGTTACAGCATCTGTCACCCCGGGGTCAGACATGTGGAATCGCGGTGTGAGAAAGTGGTGGGTTTGTGTGTGAGTATGAAAATAAAATCAAAAGAGATTACACCAAAGTTAAAGTCCCACTCGACCTCCTGCTGCTGATTTCAGCACGGCTTGTGAGTCACTCTGCATTTTTTTGTTTTTCTGACATGAAGAAATAGTCCACCTGATCACGTCAGCAAACTCTGAAGGAGGGTGTTGATGAGTGTGTGCTGAGGTTAGAAACAGGAAATCAATGTAAAAATAAAAAAATAAAAGTGATGTCAGTGGTGATGCAAGTGATCCAAAATAAGAGAGAACGGCTGAGTGAGTGGGAGGGAGGACCGTGTTGGCAAAGTGTGAAGAGAAGAGATGATTTATCTTTTCCTTGGAGGTCCCTGAACCTCACCTTGACAACCGGTGCATTACAGTAGGAAACTTGTGTGTAGCAGGCAAAGTCTCAGGCAGCAAGCATGTGGTATTCAAAGAGACCCTCGGCCCCCACAGACTGAACTGAAATCAAACAGACGGAGCTTGAAGAGGCTTGCACAAACTCATCATCCTCTTAAAGTGATATTTCATAAAAACAACCTCAGTTACACACATTAAATTATAACCATACCGGTAACACTTTAATTTTGGCTTCACCAAAAGGCTCTGAACAATATGAAGGATGATAGTCACTCAGCAGGTCTCTGGGACGAAGTACACATAACTCTCTTTTAAATCTGAGGCAAGTTCCTAACTTAACTCAGCTCAACTCAATTCAGGTTTCCTTTAAAGAATAATGTAATTTGGTTCTAATTATAGGGAGAGTAAGGACAAACTTGAAGTTATGGTTCACTGTAGTTAGTAGAGTTTATAAGTAAGTAAGTAAGTATTTCAAGAGGAAAACGGCTCCATTTAAACCCCATTATATATTAATTCATTATTAATTTATAATTGCAAACTTCATCCTCCATATATGTTGAATTGCATGCTCGCCTGAGGGCACATTTCACATCTCACGTGTTCAGTTCAACTCACTAAAGACTCTTTAGGTTACAGGAGCTATTGATTAAATGGAAATGAGCCAATTGTGGAAAGTGCGTGCGTTACCTATAATTAGTATCAAATCACATGATTCCGTTTAGAAAATTAAGAAATTATATTATTACCAGTAAAAAAAAAAACAAAAGTAGCTAAAAAGCACTCACCCATGACCAACTACAACATTAAAATGCTTCTTACACGTTTATGCATCCGGACAGAGAATCTGATAATCTAACATATAATAATACAACACAGACACTGTATACACATTTTGATTTTTAATACATCTGTGTTTTTACCTGAGTAAGAGTTTGAATACAGGACTTTAACTTGTAATGGAGTATTTTAACATCACTGTATTTCTACTTTTACTTGAGTAAAAGATCTGAATACTTCTTCTTCTACATCTCCTTCCTTCCCTCTTTCCATGCTCCGTCTATTCTGACTCTTCTAGTCTTTCTCTGATTGATGACTCTTGTTACTGGACACCGGTTGATCTACATCTGACACCAGAACAGTACATGATATGGCTACTGGTTTACCTGCTCACACACACAATGCATGGTTAGTGTCACAAGTGTGCGTGATGATAAAATTAACTGCTAGTGTCATTCAATGCTGATACCTGGAGACAAAAAACTAATCAAAACAGAAACCCAGTAACATAAATAAGCCTGAATGTGTGTGTATGCAAACACACACACACACGGACCAACAGCATCTCATTTGCATAATTAATTGAGACCATCAGTAAGGGAGAATCAGCCTTGTAATTAATCAGGCTGAATGATATCGGTTGTGTCTTGGGGTGTTCATGCAGCCGCTGGTGTCAGGTGTCATGAAGGAAAATACTCACAGGCGTAGAAATAGAAAGGCTTCGGAAAAAATATACATAACTTATTTTTTTGCCATTGCAGGTTTTTACAACAACAACAAAACACAAAGAAAGTTAGAATAACAGCACAGTAATCAATACAATATGTTACTGTAAACTCACCAAAACAAAAATAATTACAGTGCAATGGTAAACAAAGAATAGGGATGGGTGGATGGATGGCTCCCTCAGCTTCACCTGAATCTTCAGGAGCTGGTCTCATTGGACAGGTACTTCCGACTGTACATGTTTTGAATGTTGAAGAAGGATTTGATATTTTATAATTCTGTAATTTGTTCTTGTTTTCTGTTTGTTTTACGTCTGCAACCGTGTTATTTGTGCTGCTGCCTGTCTTGGCCAGGACACTCTTGAAAAAGAGATTTTTAATCTCAGTGAGTCTTTTACTCCTGGTTAAATAAAGGTTAAATCAATAAAAACACACACAAAATTCTAATAATATTCACCTATAATAATATATGTGAACCAACTTTTGCCGTGAATTTGCATTGCAAGTTTTCAAAACCAGACTTTTCAGGGGGGGATTGAAGGTTGCATGCGTGCAAACAATAAACACAATATGATTTCTTTGATGCTAAAATATGTGATCAGGGAAGTTTGCATTAGTGTCCATGTTACAGCCACCATCAACAACTCAAACATTTGGCTCAACCATGTGGCCAGCAACATATACAGAAGACGCCATTCCCAATGGTTAGTTTGTTTAAACAAAAAAAAGATTTTATTAATAAACCAAATTATACTGCATCAACCAAAACTATGGGAGTCTGGAGGCCTGGCCAAACATAACAAAAGATGGGGGAAGTCTGGGCCAGCCACATAATGGGCCGTCAGACCCAGAACTTTCCCTCCCAAACCTATCAAAACAGTGCATAAACTATACTAACAAACAAAGCCGTGAAAACTGGACTACCAGACCTCCAGTCTCAAAAGAAAGAAACAAAACAAGGAACCAAAGAAACAAAACGCCACATGGTCAGAAGGCTGTTTCATCTGCCAGAGAGCACCCCTCAAACTCCTCCCCCAACCTTCCTTAAATAGGGGCCGGCCGCTTAATTCCCTGATCAGGAGCACCTGAGAAAGAGAGAGAGAGAAGGAGGGAGAAGAACACAAGAAGGGGGGATCGCGTAACAGTCCACTTACTTTATTTTTGCCTCTTTTATTTTCTTACATGTGCTCCTTTGCTTCCATTAAATCAAAATCTAAAAGACAGTTAAGACTTTGTGGGTTTGTTTTATTGACAGAAAACTGACTTGGTGGCAAAATAGATTATAATCGGCTGGGAGCAAATGTCATTTTGATCTCTTACATGAGGATCAGGTGATTTGAAAGATACTGTAGTCTTATTATATCCACCGACAGCACTCATATCTGTCTGCATGCCGACTAGATCACCCACAATTATAGTCTGTTTCTACTTAAGAACTTTTTCGGGCTTTTAATTGCAACACTGAGAAGACTGGGTGGTTTTAATCCACATTTATACAATTACAATGTATCAAATGATAATGTGACACATTAAATAACAATAATACCACCCAGGGAATACAAATTTGACTTTTCTATACTGTATCCATACTGCGTATATTACAGTATATACTGTACAAGAGTGTGTTTCAATTTTGGAGAACGAACATTCGAAGCTAAAATTGAAGATGGGTAAAATTACACACACACACACGCGCGCACAAGCTGTGCCCTCCATATGGATGCACTGTAGTAAGCAGGACGCCAAATCAGCTTTTGGAGAGATTTGCTGACAGATGCTTTGTACAAGCTCAGCTGACCACTTAGCATTGCACTCAGAACCTCAACTTGTGACTTTAATGTTTAATGTCATCATTTTAGACAACTTGGCCAAACTAGAGGTCAAGTTCAGCGAGCGCTCAAAACCACCGCGGACGTCGAGCCGCCACATCCTGTCAAGTGTGACCTCAATCTTTGTTTGTTTTTGTTTAGTTTCCATTTGTACAAAATGTTTCATGAACAAAACTGATAGTTTCATACTGTACATAATACCTTTTTTGTTGTACATATACATTTTTATACTGTGTCCTAGTCCAGTCTAATGTTTGGCAAAGAAAAGGCAAAACTCTAGTAACTTAAGTTGCAGCAGATAAACAGAAAACCATGGGTTTAATAATATGATAGGTATTAGTTTTTATTCACTATTATTTTTCTGTTATGTTTGTTATGTTCATTTTCACTAAAATGGCTGATGGCCAGAATGGCTGAGTTTACACACATCCAATTGTTTTCAGTTCAGTTTTATCTTAATACTTCTTTTGGATTTAGTCTAAGTTAAGTACAGCAGTCAAGTTGAGGTTAGTTTCTCCCTATTTTAGTTTCTTCTTTTCCATCTCTGTACTGTATCCCTTTCTCCTCTTTCTTTTCATCACCCCATCTTACTCTTTAATCTCAAATGTTAGGGATTAATCCTTCTGAGGTTTAATTCTCCATCTAAAAGTCTTTATGCTGTAGATGAAGTCATTTGAATGCTGGTGCAACATGTGAACGAGAGAGGGAGGAGAGAGAGCAGCTGAAAGGGAAAGAAGAGGGGGCTGGATTAAAAGCGTTGATCAGTGTGAAGAGGAAGAGACAGTGATGCTGCTGCTGCTGCGAAGAGACACACGAGTGAGCAGCTCTCAGTAGAGTTTGGTTTGGTTGGTTTGGTTATTGTGCTTCTTCATTTGGCGACATCGCTTGGCTTTGGATCATATAGAGATGGGTGGAGTCATTCAGGGTTGCTCGCGCATGGATTAGAGCTGTTTTCTTTTATCTCTGTGGCATCAGATGTGACGACTCATAACCAGCATGGGACACTCAGAGAGGTTTCCACCAAAGTCAGAGCTCGAACCTGAGCTGGACCTCTGAAAGAAGAGATAAAAGCAGACAATTAAGATCAGAAAGAAGTGTCGGGGGGGGGGGGGGGGTATTTGTGCAGCTGGAGGAGAACAGCAGGGTGAGATTGCTTGTTGACCAGGGGAGGTTGTAATGGGCAACTGCACCAAATCATCTATGAAAGATGAAATGATGAAGGTAAGAGCACTTTGTCTCATCTTTGTTACACTGTAACTCACTGGAGCTTGAGGCTTTCGCTTTTCCAATTTTGCATCTGTGTACATTTATTTAAATCCTGTGACTGATAATAAAACATCTCAGCAACTTTGAGCTTGGAGGTTCATTCTTGTCATTTGGGAAAAAGTATATGTAACAAAATAATGATAGTTCAAAAGACCACTTTCTAACTTTTGGAGCTTTCCTCACAACTTGACTTAATTATTTAATCCCTGGATAATAGTTTGAATAATTGTACATTTTTCTAAATGCAGGAAACAGCGAAATATGTTGGTTGAAATTGCAGCACTGGCTGTTTTAAACCAACAAATACAAACAGTTTTTATGGTAGCTGCAAGAAAACTCAATACATTATAACACACACTTAACTTCCCACTGTAACACTGTCACGTACCGACACAAGATGTCAGTCGTTACTGATAATTATCCGAATTATCAGTAGAGACGAGTAGAGAGAGCAGGACGGATACATAAGGAGAATATTGAGATCAAGATAGTTTATTTTAGTTTATGTAATTCAGGTTTGCGTGACTAGAAAATAGTCGGTCTCTGTCTCGTTCTTTGAAAGATATGATAATGTTTTAAGTGTGAAAGACAGTTGGACTGGTGGAGTAACAGCCTGGTCTGCCTCTAAAGGGGGTAATGGATGGGCCCCTCAGGGGTAAGGTGAGGGCAGGGGGCCAGCGGGGTCTGCAGCCAGAGGGAGAGGAAGATCAAGACGTGGAGGAAAAGTCGGTCAACGGTCCCTTCAGTACGCTGGTGAAGAACTGTAACATGCTGCACAGCATCGTGGGCCCGGCCTGCATCTTCCTAAAACAGGGCTTTTCACAGACGCTCGTATGTAACAGAACACAAAGTGTGCACTCTGTGGCCTCACACAACCCCGGTGCAACTTTTTACACTCGTACTCGATTCATTTTCATCCCCTCATTGTGGCTGACCCTCCTGCTCTCCACCACACCAGATGTGTCATCCCATCACTGGTCTGGGTCAGACGATCAAACCTGATGGCACCGCACGTGCTCAGAGGGGTCGATCATTCAGTTCCATGGAAAATTATTGACTGTGTGACTGTAAACTGTGTGGCGCGGGGTGATGTGGAGGTCAAGGCTGAATTTCCAACCAGGCAAAGCGGGCGACTGAAAAGGCCCCTGGAGGCTCCTACTTCACTGCATTGGCAATGAGCTAATTTAATTAATCACAATTTTTTGTTTTTAGTAATACAGTATGCACCACTAAAACACAATGTAAACCGACCCTCTCATGAGGCCTTGTCTTGTAGAGGGCCCCTGTGTCAACATCTAGTTTGAATACTTTTATTTCTTTTGATATTAAGCATACACGGTGCAGTAAATGAATTTATGTTGAATTAAATTAGCACAAATATGGCACCAGAGTTCATTTTTACTCCATAGTTCGATAATCCAACCCTTCCAAAACTGAGTCTGTAGGTTTTCCCATCTGGCGCAGACAATTCATACAGACAACTGGAGAATCTCACATTAAAGGGGGAGTGCAACACTTTGAGCTCGATGGATTTTTTTCCAATCTTGCAAATCACACCTCTTTTTCTGTTTACATTAATATGAAATAAAATGAATTCCAGTTATTTTGTCAGTGTGTCCCTTTGTAAAGTCCCTTGTTGTGAAGTTAGAGGACATCTACTCATATTGTAATTGTGCATTTAGCTTGTTGTGTGAAAGAATTAGGCTGAGGGCAACCAAAAGTAAATTAAATGATCTCAGAGGATTTGTCCCATATTGTTTTCTCTCTAAAGCTCTTAGACTAACATCCTTGATGCTGAACCACAACTTCCACTGTGTGAGTGCGTGCTTTTGTACGGGCGGGCTTGCGTGCGAGCTTGAGTGCTATATGCAAGACAGTAGACAGACATGTGTCCAAGGGTCTCTGTACCAACTAAACCTCCCAAATCTCATAATCTCCAGATGTTTGTTGCCTGACAATCTCCCACAAATAATCTGGTTCCCCTTTGTCTTTTATGGTACATGAATTGTCATATACTTCCTAATGCAGTATACAATTTAATCCATATAGATTTAAACACTGTTTTTCAGTTTGAGATGCACTGAGTTTGTCCATCTAATGCAGCTTACAGAACAACACTGAATCACTTCTCTACATTTGCAAATTATGTCCTGACTATAATACAAACATGTGTTTCGTCAGTTTCGAAGCAATGTAAATGGACAGTTTACATAGTCAACAGTTGAACCACATGAAGCCAAACTCCATTAATCATTTCCCTCATTTCTTCTGGTCACTTGATGTTTGTGTTTGTGTATCATTTCTTCCCTGCTCAGTGGTTGTCTGGGAGTTGCTGCAATGATGTTGCTTTAAATCCGACTGTGTTTATACCTCTGTACTTTGCCAAACAAGCTCTCTAAATATTTTCAGCATGAGTGTTTGTGAGAAAGAGGTTTAGCACTGTATGAATTGAGAAGCTAATGTGTGTCTCTACTTCCTCCAACAGGACAGAGAGCTGAGACCAGAGGAGATTGAAGGTGATTTCTCTGCAGAAAACCTCAGAGTGTTTACATCATATTAATATGACGGCTGACTTACAAATATGAGCATGTGTTTTCTGTGCGTTTCTATATCAGAGCTCCGTGAGGCGTTTGTGGAGTTTGACAGGAACAAAAAGGGCTACGTCAGTCACAAAGACCTGGGGGAGTGTATGAGGACCATGGGATACATGCCTACAGAGATGGAGCTCATCGAACTGAGCCAGCAGATCTGTGAGTAGAACTACAGCCTGGAACATCTGAGAGAACAGATCAGAACCCAAAAGATCAGAACAGGAGCAGAAACAGAAACAAAAACAGGAATAGAATGTTCTTACAATTATTAAAATAAAACAGCTTAATAAAATAGCTTGTGTTTATTGTTAATGCAATTGATCAACAATAATAATTTAATCATTTGTAATTTTGAAGGAGGTACGTGGACATCAGAGGAAATGATTATGAGAGTTGATGATTAGATTAGATTAGGGACTGATGTGATATTTTCTATATAACGTGTGTTGTAGGTGGAGGTAAAGTGGACTTTGAGGACTTTGTGGAGCTGATGGGACCCAAGTTGCTGGCAGAGACAGCAGATATGATCGGAGTCAAAGAACTGCGAGATGCATTCAAAGAGGTCAGGATGTACATATTGTTTCCTGGGTCACAGAGCCATTTTTCACCTCAGATTTTAACTCATCAAACACAGGTGTAACTAAAAACTTTATTAATTGCTGCATTGCAATAGCTGCTGGGATGGAGCCATCGATGATGATGATTAGTGCCTTTCCTTGCTGACAACACTATCAAGATTCATGTTTAGCGAGATTTATTCAGAAAGCAAAACAGCATGAAAAGCACTTTTGATAGGGAAGAAAAGTAAAAAAAACAAAAACACAATCTAAACAGAAAAAATTTAGTTTTTGTTCTTGATAATGTTATTTCAATAAATTGAACTTACTTCCCTTTGTTTGTGCTGTGGTTTCACCATGTTGTTGCTGTTTGATAAACTACTCATGTGTCGGGGTGGGGGCAAGACATTTTTTAAGCTTCCAAAGTGGATACTGCCAGAAAAAGTTTGGGAACCATGACACAACATGAAGGATTTGAAAATATCTTACTTTAGTGCCATCCAGTGGTAAAGAATGACACTGTGGCTGCATTGAAAACAAATTAGTGCATTTCCTAAAGTGTCCCAGTGTATTCAGTTTGACAGTATAAAAACAAGAGATGATGAAACATATATGCGATGTGATTCTTAGCGTCGGTCTCTGTGTGTGTGTGTGTGTGTGTGTCCAGTTTGACTCTAATGGTGACGGTCAGATCAGTTTAACTGAGCTGCGTGAGGCCATGAAGAAGCTGATGGGAGAACAAGTGACCAACAGAGAGATCAACGAGATCCTCCGAGACGTCGACCTCAACGGAGACGGTCTGGTGGACTTTGAGGGTGAGAGAAATTCTCTTTGCCTCTATGGGATCACTTTCATCCTCAGCTTCTTCCCTCTCACGTCTTTGTCTTGTCTTTTCAGAGTTTGTGCGAATGATGTCTCGCTGACCGATCCAGCTGCCCACAGATGGACACACAGACATTATGCAACTGCTGGATTAGGGAACACACTACATTGTAGGGAACATTCTTCATCTGCTCCTAAGAGCACGTATCTAAAAATGTATTTTTATATTAAATAAAGAAAAAAGAAGGGAAAAAAATGCTTTGAATAGACAAATAACATCCAGACTACAATTAACATGGCTATCCACATCTGAACCTGAGGTGCAACACGAAGATAAAGCATTTTAACAGCTGTAAAACATATCAAGAGCTTCATAGACAACATTTATGACTTTGTGTTTTTTAGATGTATTTTTATATATCTATGTTTGTCCTTCAAGTGTAAAATCTTGTTTGTAAAACTGTAACAATCTGTTTTAATTAAAGATATGTACAAAGATTACAAGAAAGTACAAGAATGGGCAAATTATTTTAACCAGATTAACTTGTGAAGGATGTAACATACAATCACATCGTTAAAGAACCAGTCCATAAACATGGAGTTTATAATATGACATTGTTACAGTAGCTATATTGACAGTCAAATGGTTTGTTGAATCATGACTGGGCATTAGAGAGACTTTGTGGATGGGGATTCAACAAGAACAAACACTGGGCTGAGGTAAACATAGTGTGTAGGAAAGAGGACCAACTGCTCCAAACAAGTCGGACAGCATGCATAAACATCATATTTTCCTAATTCATATATAAACAAAAGGTTTCACCTCTGAAGTTAAATGTCAACTTGAAAGTTGTAAGTTCAACAGTTGCAGATTTTAATTAAATGTATTAAGATTTTTTTCAAATTAAATCATATTTAAGTATATATTTTTTATTCTATACATTTTTTAATGAAATGTATATTATATATACTATATATGTTTTGTTTCTTATATTTTATATATTTTTAATACAATGTTTGTACTTGTTACAAATCAGTTCATTTAATTTTACTCATTTAATTTAGTTAATTACTGTATCTCAATAAAGATGGATTTTATTTCACTGTAATATGCCACATGCAGAGTGTGTGATTTTTAATTCAAAATAGAAATAACACTGAACATACGCAGACATTCATGTGTGTCTTGTTATATTGCAAAGCCTGATATGCAGCAGGCGCCACGCCAGTATGTCACATAATCAGCATCACAGGCCCGAAACCACCCTGTCAGCCAACTCTCTTTTTCTAAACACTGGAGTTTCTTTATTTTACAGAGCATTGTATGACTATCCTGACAACGCAAAGCTTTTCAAACCCAATTCAACATGACAATAACGGGAGTGTTTGTTCGCTTTACTTAAAACAACCATATTTTCACAAAGAAATCTATGAACACATATCACACAAATAACAAACTGGTTCACAGCAGTTCCTGAAAGGTTTGAAGTCAAGCATGAAGTGATATTTGGTGTCTGGCTAGCATCCAGAATACTGAGCTTCAGAAAAGCAGTGAGTAATAAGTAACAACAGCAGTATGTTTGAAATCAAGATTTTCCTTTTTATTGAAAACTTGGCCAGGATTCTGTACAGCAGAGAAGGTGTGCAAAGCACAGGGGCAAGAAGATGGGGGGTTGGGGGCTCTAGGGACTCAGTTTCCCATGGTGCATCATGCCCTGAGCCGAGAATCAAGTGTGTAAAACAGCCAGAGGTGTCGTGTTCCCTCTTTGGTGTTTCAGAGGACCGTGGAGGGGAATGAAGTGAGGGACTAAACAAAAGGGAGAAAAGGGGGGAAAGCAAAACTCAGCCCATAGGGGAGAAAGAGAAAAGTAGAGACAGAGAGGAATGGAGGGTGGTCCAGCTGGTCCTTCCACTGAGGTGTTGTCTCCGATCAGGGGCAGATCTAAATCCTCACCCTTCCCCTCACTGCGTTAGATCAAAGACTGTTTAAGGTACTGAGGTAAGGCCTCAGACATCTCTCCCCCTTTCCCTCTTCCTCCGCCCCTCTCCCTCACTTCCGCTCTTTCTCTTTCTCTCCTTCCCTGAGCCTCACTTGCTGGCCATGGTGTAGCAGCCCTGTTGGTGCCACTGCATGTCACGGATACGCCTCACGGACTGGAACTGAGGATGACGGGCGCCGTACTCGTTGAAGTGCCTGTAGTCGCCCTTCTCCAGCAGGTACTGGCTGCCACGGTATCCAGGGAACTGGTATCCCACCCAGCTGGAGGAAAGAGAGAAAACACATCAATGTAGAATTGACTTTATGTAGATTTTTATGTCATTTGAGTCCTGTCTTTGAGCTGTAACAGTGACACTCACGTTCCACAGCTGACAACGATGCTGCCCACTCTGTCGGTGAAGCCGTAGGAGAACATGCTGGGAACGTCATCATCCATGATCTCCATCTTGCGGCCCTTGAACTCTCCGACCTCGTACAGGCAGATCTTGTGCTTCTCAGGGTCCTGAAAGAGAGAAAATCAGTAGTTTAGGGAGGAATCTTTAGCCAAAGGGAAACTTGAGGGTATGAAACCAAGCATGTGTTGTTTTTTTTACCATTCTGACAGGCCTGAAGGACAGCAGGTAGTCGTTCCTCTGGCAGTTGCTCCAGGTGTCCCAGCGAGGATACTCTCCCTTCTCCAGGATGTACATCTCACCACAGAAGTTCATCTGCTCAAAGCCCACGAAGCTGCAGATGAGAAAATATTATGAGGTAACAAAGACGAGTGTTTTGAATGTGAAAATGCACGTGTATCGTTTTTGGGACTTACGGTCCACACTCAACGCGCAGGGAGCGCACGCGGTCCATGCCCATCTCACACACATTCATGCACTCGTTGCTGATCTCAATCATGCGACCCTGGAAGTTCTCCTGGTCGAACACGTACATCTGGAGGGGACAGACGAGTCAGTATGAAAACAGTAAGGGTCTGTGATCTGATAATCATATCATGATATCACTGTTATCTGTATCTGAAGTCCCATGTGAAAGCCACCCACCTTGTAGGACATCATTCCCATCTCAGACTTCTTGCCCTGAGCGACCTTCCCGTCAGTCTGGGAAGAAGTCTTGGACTTATCTCCACTGGACATGATTACTGGGTGGAAAGAGAGGGCAAGCAAAGACTTTTATGTGACAAATTGAACCTGTTTTGACTGAAGGAAATAAAAGGATGCATTAGAGATAGAGGAGAGATTATAAATGCAAAAGTATGAAAAAGTACATAAAATAATCTGAATATTTTGGTAATCTACGCCTCTTCGTCCTGTTTTGTATCTCCACACTGCAGGAGTACAATATATGTGTGTGTGTACCTTACCTGTATGTGTGTGCGATGCCTACGCCGAGCCTCACTCAGAGTGTGTGTGGCTCGGAGTGTGCCTCTCCCTTTTATACGCTGGCGCCCATGGGAGAGGGATTATGGGGAGACAAACAAACCTGCTGAGGTCAGAGGCGCGGGACAAAAGAAACCCCACATCATCAGAGAGGGACGGACAGAGAGGATGGGCGGAGGCATGGGCTGGAGAACTAATAAACTACAAGTTGATGCTCCTGACATCAACTTGTAGAGGTAAATAATGACCCTAAATCATGGAAATTTAGTTTTACATTTCAGATTCTTTATTCTCCTGTCACCATACCAATCCACTTTATATATTTATAAAGTATAAACGAGTACACTTAGACCGGCTTGGCTGCACAGTGACATGAATGATTTGATTGTGGCTGCGGGAATGTGTGGCTTCAAATCTCCTGTCACATAAAGTTAAATATAATTTATGTTCTGATTTATTTATTGTAATTTATTTATGAAGTGTTCCAGGCTACATGTTTCCAGATAATGTCAGATAGTAACATTCATGTGTGATACATAAATCTGAATGAAATGCTTCCCTACATGGAGGCATAAGACCACAGAACCAGGTTTGATAGGATGGGATTTGTTTAAACGGACAAAAATCTGAGGTGATTTTGTTTGTATGTTTGATATCATTTAGAATTGGATAACTGTCTGAATGGGGATGTGACTGCAGGGACACTTTCATAAGAACTGTTGCATTCACTTCGGAAACCACTGATTTTGCTAAACCACACCTGCACCCTTGAAGGTGCGCGGGCGTTTTGGTGACAATGACATGCCATTGTGTGAACAGACTAAAATGAAACTTATAGCTCTCAAACGTTTCTATACATGCATACAGACCCACTCTCCTTCTGTGCCCCCCCCCCCCCCCCGCCTCTCTGCTCCGCAGTTAATCCCCACATTCACCACCCCGATCCCGGCCCTTTGTGCCGGGGCACGCGCTGGACTGCTGACCGGGGTCCGAACATACCGGAACGCCTTTGTTTCAGAGCACCAGCAGCACTATAGGATCTGCTGAGCTGGCCGCTGGAGCGGGACAACAGCATCCAGCGGCCACGCAGCGAATCCGGGAGCGCGCCTCGCTGCTTGCGCTGCAGCTGAGCCAAACGGACGGTGTGCGCGGTCCGAGTCAGAGCCGTGGGCGCGGACGAGCAGGCGCGCTCCCCGACCATCGGTATAAAACTGAAGCGCCAGGTTCTCTCAAAGTTCTACGCGAGGCAGGCGGTAGGCGCGTATCACTCCCGAGCTCTTCCTATAAAGTGCCACTCTAGGTAAGGCTGCATCTCTGCTTTCAACACAGCTCAGGGTCAGACAGACAGGTGCACTCAAGCTGCTTCACACAGACACTGAAAACCAAAAGCACTTTCTGAAACACCTGTATGACACGTTAATTGTTATCAGAATTGTATTTCACATTTCACCTTTTTAAAAAGTAAAGTTTAACTGACCTCCTCCAGATGTTTTAGTTGGACTTGTGGTGTTCCTGTAAGGGGAAACTGAACACCATCGTGTTTTACACTAAGAAAACATGCCAAATAGTCTAGAATATTACATTGTTGAATCATTAAGTCTCTGAAGAACATTTCCCCCCCCACACAGTTTCCCCCATACCTTCTTGCATTTTAGTTTACCTCCTTCTCTCTGTCCTCATTTGCCACCTCAGGAGTAAAGATGTACAGAACTACAAGGTCCCCAATGATGCAGCCGCTGGTCAGCTCAGGAATGGGCATGGCTCCTTTCTTCAAGGTAAACTCACACTCATTCAAAACTAGATAAGATGGATATGAGGAGGATTTATTTGACCTGTGCATCTGTGCTTGATACTCAAAGGTGAAGGAGGATAAACGATATGATAACCTATACTTCCTTTTCTTTGCTGCCTCTTATTCTCCATCCCCTGCTCCTCCTCCCTCGCCCCGTCTCCCCAGGTGACTGTGTTCGAGCAGGAGCATTTCCAGGGCAAGTGCCTGGAGTTCACCTCCGAGTGCTGCAACATTCAGGAGTGCGGACTGGACAACATCCGCTCCATCAGGGTGGAGAGTGGAGCGTAAGTCTCACCAACCTTTCCTCTGGTTAGAAGAAACAAGGCAAAAATGAGACCCATTAAATATTAAAGACCCAGACTGTGAAAGAATAAGTATTTTGTCAAACAAGAATCTAAGTTAGACTACAGAAACAAACTTCTTCAGATGGACATACAGTAGAGTGACGTTAACAGTTCTCTCTCTCTCTGCACAGCTGGGTTGGTTTTGAGCACCATGACTTCCAGGGCCAGCAGTTCATCCTGGAGAGAGGAGAGTACCCCCACTGGGACGCTTACAGTGGTTCCCTCTCCTACCATGTGGAGCGCTTCATGTCTCTGCGCCCCATCTACTGCGCCGTGAGTTACACTTAAAGTGTTCAGGTGACAATCAGCAAATACCTCAGGAAGGCATCCAAAATCCAACCGTTTCTCTATCCCCCACAGTCCCACCAGAGCAGTCGCATGATCATCTTTGAGAGGGAGAATTTCATGGGCCGCAGTGCGGAGCTCTGCGACGACTACCCCTCTCTGCAGGCCATGGGCTGGATGATGCCTGAAGTTGGCTCCATGCACGTGCAGTGCGGCGCGTAAGTTATTGTGATAATCTGATTGTGTGAACGGCACTGATAAGATGCATTTTATCAGGGCACACCTCTACACATGCTCCTCCATTTCCCAGGTGATTCACACTTAATTAAATCTAATTAATTTAATTAGACAAATAAACCTGTACACTGTTTGTCACTATAATCCCTCATTAGCATGCATTATATGTAATAGACATACCAGCTGGAAGATCTAAGCATGTACTAAATCCCCACACTTGTCACAGCAGCTCCTAAAATAGTCCCACTAACCCTCGCTGCCTTCTCTGCCCATCCCACAGCTTTGTGTGCTACCAGCACCCTGGCTACAGGGGCCAGCAGTACATCATGGAGTGTGAGAGACACAGTGGAGACTACCAGCACTGGAGGAACTGGGGCTCCCACTGTCAGACCCCCCAGATCCAGTCCATCAGGCGCATCCAGCATTGAGAGGAGGACAGGCTGAGACTGAGACTGAGACAGCAGCTCCCCTTGACCCCCCTCCCTTTACCCATAACCCTCTCCTCTCTCTTTCTGTCTCTCTTCAATCCTTTCCTTCCTCTTGACTTGAGCCGCAACAGCTGCCCCAACACCACTACTGATTTACAGCCGCTGCCGAGTGTGATAAGAGACAATATCGCACTGTTAAAGCACAGGGAAACACACGCCCCCATGACACACACACACACGCTGACATAAGTGACGCTCACACAGTGTCTTTTTATTTGGTTTAGCGATCCCTACACACTCACGTGCAAACACACACCTGTGCTGTACTCTCACCTGAGCTGGGCGACGAGTAGAGCAAGTTCCTCAGCGAGTTGGAACCAAACAGAGGGAGGGGGGGGTGACGCTCCAACATGACCAGGAAAACCTCCCCAGCTGCACTCACCCTCCTCGGTGCAGCAGACTGCGCCGTGGTGCAGCTCAGATGTGTTCTGTTGTTGTGTGTAGGAGGTTGATCCACAGGTTGATAACTAATAAACTAATTTTCAATTCATGTATTCTTGGTTTATTGTGTGTGTGTGTGTGATTTCATGTTAACTACATGAATAAAGTCTCTTTACAGTATGAAACACACCACCTGCAGGACTGAAAGGTAAAGTTTGCAGTTTTTCTCTTCACGGAGAACAGCGGTTGTGTTTTGAGTTTATGTCAGTTGTAATGGGTTTTAATTGTGGAGAAAAAGGGGAAAACGTCTATAGACAACTTATACATGTTGCAGGAGAGGTTTGATACTTTGTCCCATAATGACACCATGTCACTATTGGATTACATTGCAACTGACATGAAGTCAAGCTGACCACTGATCTCTGTGAAGGAAATGTAGCCACATGATTATCTGTAGTTGAATGTACACCTTCCAAGGCAGACAGCCTACTGCCTGTAAAGGAAGGTGAGGACTAATGGGAAATAAATGACAGGACAGGACACAACTGTTATTGTGTGTTGTCCAAATATTTGGACAAATTATGTTTGGATGCTTTGGCAATATTGTTCTTGAAACTTTCATGCCAATAAATCTGTTTGAATTGAATTGGGTATTCATCTGATGGGCGAGAGCTGAACGCAGTGCAACTTAAAAAAAAAACACACGCAAACAGACAAAACAAACAAAAAGAAGAAAATATCTTCACCACTTTAGAAGAAGTGCTGCAAATAAATAAAACACAAGCAAATTAAGAAAGATTTGCCTTTGTGATGATATGCAGCATGAAGAAAGTCCAACACAGCAGAAACTTCCTGGAGACACTGGAAACTGACAAATACATCGACCTCGTCAGTGATGTTGAAAAATAAGATAATGTGTATTTTACTTTCCAATATTACTCGTGATGTTGACTTACACATGTTGCGTTGGTATTTTAATAATATTAAGCCATAACTTATCAATAATATCGACCATGCCGCCTGTATGGGTCAGGCTTTAGTCAGTACAGTATTGTACATTTGTGTCTTTTGTTTCAATCCCAAACATAAAGTGAGGGAGAAAATAAATCTACAGCCTGATGACGAGCCTCGAGTGGAGTCACAGAACAGAGCTGCGGCCACACAGGAAGTAGTTTTTATTGTAGAAATCAAGAGTCCGAGACTCAAAAGTGCAACGAGGAACAAACAAACATAACTTGACAGTAAAACAAGGAAGACGAGAGTTTTCCTGGAACATGTACAAACTGTGGCAGAACAGAGGCCGACATTATCAATCATATTTACAACTAATACAGTCTCAGTCATAGTTACAACTAATAAAATACTCTTGATTCCTTTGACAGTACACAAACCTGATTTATTTAGCTGTGAATCTCCTTCTAAACTGTTCGGTTAGTGTTGTTTCACTTAACAAACTGAACTGCTGAACACATCTGCTTAACAATCACAAATTACTGAATTTAGCAGTAACAACCTTCAAACTCTTTACATAAAATCAACGGCTAAACATCAACAAAGTACAAAAAAATGAACAATCTCTGTCACCTTTGACAGTTTGACAATTGTTAAGTCTGTATACTCAATTCAAGAGCTAAAACTGAATAGCTGCAGACAAACTACACAGCCCTGTTGTTCTGTTGCTGATTAACCTCAACAAAGTGTCGTTGTGTAATGCGTTGTGACGCACATCTATTCTTTTCTGTCTTTCAATCCAAACAAATTTAAACAAAAGCTAACGTGTCGCTCACAGCTCTCCTTCTCCTAAACATTGGCAGAGCAGGAAAACAAAAATCCCTCACGTGATTGTCAGTGTGTTCGCAGCAACACACAACAGAAGACATTCATGATGAAACCACATTTCTCTACCTGCCCTGTAACTCACAGCTAAAAGAAACAAATTCAAGAATGTTTTCTGGGAAATGTAAGAAATAACACAAACTGAACAAGACGAGTTGAAAAGAAAATGACAACTCTGTTTGTTGGCACTGGACAGATGCTAATGTAAGAGCATCTCAGTCTGATACTTTCTGTTAACAAGCTCACCTTTACTCATAGTAGTGAAGACCATCGTTTATCCGACGATATCAACATCCTCGTCTTCTTCCTCTTCCTCTGAAGATTCTGTCCAGCTGATGATCACCGGATCAGGGACGGGACTAGCAGCTCCAGCCACGTCTATGTCCTCGTCTATGTCCTCTTCCAAGCTTCCTTTCGACCCCAGCCTGACCTCTTTAGCTGAATGTGAAAGAGGTGAAACAGAAGAGTTCTCTTCAACAAAATGAGACAAAGTTGTTGGGCTCTGGCAGCAGCCATCTTCCACTCCTCCCTCCACATCGATTATCTCATCACGGCTGCTCTCCATCTCTTCATCCGTCAAACCTTCCTCAGTTTCTGTGAGTTTGATTTCTCTCCACTTTGTTTTTTCTTCTTGTTCTTCTCTTTGTAAACAATCTCCTACACTGGTCAGCAAAACAGTCTCCACATTGATTACGTCCTCTGTCTCTATGGTTGCTGGTTTGGAGACGAAGTCTGCGGATTCAGAGCTTGGTATGCATGTTTCAGAGGTCAGCTGTGCCATTTGCTCAAGGCAAACCCTCTTGGCCACAGTGGCATCATCGCTTGTCTTCTCCTCTGACTCTGCTCCCCTCTTCTTTCTCCTCCTTGTGGGTCCCTCTGCCTCTTCCTGTGGCTGGACAGTCAATTCTTCTTCATGTCTCTCTTGATTTTTCTCTAGTTGTTCATCCACAGGCTGCGGCTGAATTGTTGGTGCTGCACTCTCACCATCAGATAAGCTGAGAAGTTGTACATTTTTCCTGGGCCTGCCTCGCCTGCGACCTGCTGAGGGTGGCTGTTTGTCTACAAGTGGCTCCACGAGAAAGGACATAGTGCCCTGTAAAACAAATAAACCTTATTAGATTACACAGACAAATACAAAAACAAGACTAAGAGTCTACAGCCATGCTAGCAGCTCTGTGAGGCTGCTCAGCGGTGCTTTGAGCTAAATGCTAATGTCATTATGCTAACATGCTGATATTAGGAGGTATAATGTTTACCATGTTCACCATCTTAGTTTAGTGTGATAGCATTATAATGTTTGCTAATTAGAACTAAACACAGAGTACAGCTGAGGCTGATAGGAATGTCAGTTTTGCAGGTATTTGGTCACAAACCAAAGTACTGGACAAAGTAAAGTTTTGACCTGATGATGGCGCTACATGAAAAGTTAAAAGATCACAAAAGTGATCTGGATTCACCGTCTGGGAGCCATGAATGTCTGTACAAAATTTCATGGCAGTCAGTCCAATAGTTGTTATATATATATATTTAAGTCGACATAACCAACACTGCTATCATTAGATCCTCGCTGCTAGTGTGGCTAAAAACAGTAACATCTAAACATGGTGCCTCTTTCTTTAAAGAACAGATGTTTGGAAGACACATTCACCTACAGAAGGTCTTCGATCTTTTAAAAAGGTCAATGCTCACCATGATATGTGCTTCCCTAAACCTGCTCCTGATTGGGTACGTCTTTGTGCTCTGTGAGACCGTCTCATTCTTATCAGACAAGCTGCCATGTGGGTATTTCACAGATGATGAACTGGTCTTTGTTTTTGCAGAACTCTGAAAAATATATATGCACAGAAAAACCATTTGAGACATTTTCTCTCCCACTCTGTGCCTGTCGCAATCCAGTTTCACCCTCATATAAAATATCAGTTATCAGACCTGTCTTAAAAAAACAGGTTGTTTTGCTGGACTGATGGTGACAGCAGACATCAGAAGCATTAGTGGAGAGTTGTTTGAAGAGTTTGTCACCTTGACTTCCAGACTGTTGTGTCCCTGCAGTGTAACTCTGACTGGCAGCGGGCCACTTCTCGTCAGTTTCACCACGGGTATCTGCTGTAGCTGCTTGTCTACTCGGTCATGAATGATGTTGGTCTTTGTGTCACTCTCTGACACTGGCTTCCTCACCCTCGCCCCCTTTTTCTCCAATGAGAACAGATACTGATTTTTTCTTCTCCTGCCCTGTCGTTTGGCCGGTGCTCTGACTTCCCCAGGTGTTCCCTCAGAATGTTTGGGGGGAACGGCACTGCGAGCAGAAGCCTGCGGTGGCTGTGAACGTCTCGGCTGTGTTTCAGCTTCATCATTCTGTTGCAGTTCAGTTATTTCAGAGCGTCTGACTGGACGTAGTGTGCATGTGTTCTGTGGATGAGGGGTTGTGGTCTGGGTCTTGGTTTTTCTGTATTTTCTCAAGGCAGTGTAAGGCTGGCTAGCCTGTGTGCAGCTCTGACCACCCATCTCCACTTCTTCCCTGGCAGAGCGGCTGTCCACGTGCTGCTCAAAGTACTGGAGGAAGTGCTCCAGCATCTCATTCAGCTCTCCCTGTCCCTGCTGCTGCAGGACGGGCACCTCACTGTTTCCAGAGCTGGATTCATGGAAACCTTGACCTGTTTCCAGGGTCCCAGTGGTACAGCCTTGTTGCTTGTTCTGGGCCAAAGCGCTGCCAGAGGAGGCATAGGCACAACTGCTGCTACTGGTTGGAGGCTGAGAATGTGGAGCACTGTTGTTGTTTGGTAAAAGGTTCAGGCCCGTCATCACTTCCTCCACTAGACAATCAAAGTGTTTGGACTGTTCCTCTGGAGGTGGAGAAGCTGGAGGAGGGAGGGAGGTAGTGTGGAGGAAGGATGATGCGGGAGACACGTAGGAGACTCCAGGGGACAGCAGGCCGTGTGACGGAGTAGGCTGGAGGGAGAGGCTGCAGGCGGATAAGGTATGAACGTTGTAGAATGGCATGGGAGGGGAAGAAAAGCAAACTGATGTTGTTGGTTTGGCCCTCGCCCTCTGAGGCCTGCCAACAGGGAGACCGTCCTGTAACCATGGAGAAAAGTGTATCAATTACAATACAAAGTGCAAACGTGCAAAGAATGAAAAATGTGTAAATGCGTGTTCTTAGTTTTCTACAGTGAGTATACATTAAGCTTATAATCTGAGTCAGTTCACAAATCATTGAGCAGAGCTGTTATCCTCTTTGAGCTAAATTATTGCATGCTACCTTCTCCTCCCTCCCTCCCTCACCTCACCACTCTGGCTGAACTCCCACACTTTGCCATGCCTTCTTCTCCTCTGACAGCTCTTGGTTGGCTTCAGAAGCTCTCTGGTCTTCAGGTACAACTTCCTGCCTACAGATCCTCCGCCCTGACCCGTCTTGGACGGCGCCATCCCCCACCTCTGCAGGAACAACTTCTGCAGCCTGCTCACCCCCACGTCCTGCACGTCCACCGTCTGCATTAACCCTCCTCTCCCCCTCCCTCCTGTTCTTGCTCGCGGTCTCCTGGCTCTCCTCTCCCCTGTCCCGGCTCTCCTGGCACCTCCCACTCCTGCTCCCCGCTTCCTCCTTGGCCGCCCCCTGCAGGAGCCCTCCACCTTGTCCGTGTTCAGGAAGTGGTTGATGTATCCTGCGATATTGCCTTGAAACTGGTTGAACCGCTCGTCCTCCCATTCTTCAGCCGCTGCGACATCTTTGGTTGCTCCTTGAGGGCCAGCCCACCAGCTCTGAGGGTCAGTAGCACCCAGGGTTGCTTGGCTGGGAAAAGGAAGGAGGGACGGGGGGGCAGAGGTGTAAGGTGGTGCCACAACAGATGTGTGTCCAGTTGCTGTGGGTTCTTGCCACGTGGGAGCAGAGGAAAGTTGGGATGTTTGGTTTTCATCTGGTGGGTAGATGAGGGATATGGGGACGTAGGGAATATCTGGCAGAAGAAGATGGGGGTCAGTCTGTCCTAAACTCTGGACAGCAGCCATATCAAAGGTCTCAAAGGAGGCTGCTGGGTGAGAAGGGGGAGCTGGGTTTACCTGCAGCTCCTCTGTCTGAGTCCATGTGTCTTTTCCACCCTCTGACAGTGTCTCCTTCCACAGAAAGGTGCTTCCATCCCTCACTTCTCTCCTCCACCTGCCCCGTCTCCCCTCATTCTCCTCAGTCCTCAGTGACTCCGTCTGCACTCCCACCTCTGCATGCTGGCCTTCTCCTTCCTCATTTCCGCTTTGACAATCTCTCTTTGTGACCTCCACCAGCCCGTGGATGCCCAGCTTGGCTGCAGTAGAAATAGCCTCTTGCTTCTCCTTCGCCCCCTCCCCTGCCATCTCTCCGGAGTACAGCAGTCTGACCATGTTTAGCAGGGTGCAGTCGCGGAGAGCCTGAAACTCTAACAGACGGCTCTGTCCTGCAGGGAGCGGCGGCATGGAGGACAGAGACGAGGAGATGCAGGGGCTGATAGCTGAGAGAATGCAACTGTGTGCTGGCACTGATACACCTGGAGGAGAGGAAAGATGTCACTAATGATAAAGGCTTCCACAACTACATGAAACTAGACAACAAGACGTTAGGATGTGAAAATGTGTGGAGTAGACAGGTTGTCTACGTGCACACCTCCTACACACACAGAGTAGTAATTAAAGCTGTTTATGTGAGTGTATTTATACCTTCTGTCTGGAGCACAGTGTCACAGAACTGGTTGCACTGTTGCTGTCTCTGCAGCTCAGAGAGGAGGAGGGCTTCAAACCCGGGTTTCTGGTAGCACCACATCTCATCCATCCACTTCAGAGCAGGAACAGAGAGGAGGAGAGTGAGGGGGACTCAATAAAGGTGATGACAATTTCTAATTGGCCAGAATCGTAAACGGCGCTTATGGAAAAACATCATGCTTTTATGAGCATGAAATAAATGTACGTTTCTGAAAGTGTAACAAGAAAGATATTTTTTAAGCCAGGAACAGTAAAATACAGGTGTTTGCAGTAGTTAACCATAAAAGTATTTGATCAAAGATCTTTTATTAACGCTGGCATGAGCAATGCATTTAGTTTAGTGCTTCATCAGGCTCATGAAAAGGTTCCAACAAAACAAGGGCTTAAAGAAGAGCACAACATTTTAAACACTAATCTATAATGGTACCCATGTGTAAGAAAGAGCAAACAGCAATCAATACAAATATCATCATCTTTATACAACATTGCACTCTGCACACAAAACTGCTCTAGCAAGGCAAACATGTGGACTGTGTTGTATTGATGGACAGATCTATTATGACTCAATCAATTCTTTGATTTTGCCAAGACTCCAGGAACGTGAGCAGGATGATCGATACTTAACAGTCTCTCGTCTGTAATTTACACACAACAGATTCATTCTCTTCTTTCCGTTAACCTCACCTCCAACTGCTAAAGAGATGATTTACTTTATTGATCAGGGGTGTTGAGAGTACTGTATACTTCTACAAGTGCATTTCATTGTGCAATCCTGTGCTGTGTGTTGACAATAAAGCTGAATATCCTATTAATTAGATTAAGTTAATACTGTAGCTATAATGTGATAGTCATTGGCTTATGGATTAAATTATTTTGAAAGAGAAAAGTTTAATTGACAGTATTACATTTTGCACATTCAATCCAACATTGAGTACTTATTAACATATTAAGATCTTTAAATGTCAGATTATTTCTAAATCCCATTGTTAAGAGCCTTTAGCTCACTCCAAATTATATTTATTATATTATATACTTTCTTTCTTCCATGGCAGTAGATTTATAGTTCTCTATAATGGGTTCAATCACAAATGCATGCATTAGAAGTTAACTAGTCCAATGCCACAACAAAGTGTTACCTTACAAATTACCACAATTACTGTGCTGTTGTTTCCCTTCTTATGGTTATTATAACAACCGAATGTATACGATTTTAACTGGATAAAATCTGTAATAAAAACTGTGTCAGGTGGGACAAAACTGATTTAAACTGAAACGGCGCCGCTGTGATGAAAGCACACCTGCAGATTAGCATCACTGCTGACAACTAGCTGCCAGCTAGCAGGTGCACAAGACGACCAGCCCGCCCAGAGTAAGGAGGTCTAAACTTGTCATCTCAGGCCACCTGTTAGTTAACATGTCATGAACATTACATTAGTGGCTCTAACAAAACTTCTGAATACAACCTAAGCTATTTGGACTACTTTCTCCTGGCGGGCTAAGTTCTTACATACAAACGTGGGCAGGTGACACCGGCTTCACTCACCGTTTGCGAGTCTCAGAAAGCCCCTATAAATCCGTCCCCACGTCAAAGAAATTAAATTAGTTCGCTTTTAAAAATTCATATGTTTTAAAGTCAGGTTAACAGACAGTATATTGTTTTTCCAGATGTTTTTTCCGTCCGTTTTTAGTAAGGTCCACAGGTTAGCGTGGTCATCAGCGCAACGGTACACTGTAGCTCGTCGCATCTGCACCAGGGGGCAGGAGTGTCACCACGGAGCCGCCACAGAACAGCAACGGACAGCCAAAGATTACAGACATACATTGAACACGAGATAATTTACTTCTGCTACTTCCCCTTTCGCTTCAAAAGATTAGACTCCAAATCATGCTCAAAATGTGCCTTTTTGGCGGTCAGTGACTATATTTAAATATACTACCCCGGCTGGTGGCCACAGACAAGTAAGTTAAGAGACTAAAAGTGATTTAAAAAATGTCTAATTTAATTTACACTTAGCCAATCTATTTCGTAGCACCTAGCTAAAACTTATTCAGTCAGCAGTGGTGGAAGAAGTACTACTCAGATCGTTTACTTAAGTAAAAGTATCAGTACCACACGGAAAATACTCCACTACATCAAAAGTCCAGCATTCAAAACATTACTTAAGTAAAAGTATGTAAGTATTATCAGCAAAATTGACAAAGTAAAAGTAGGCTACTCATTCTGCAGTAAAATGGTCCCTGTCAGTGTTTTACTGTTATGTTTTTGGATTAATATTACTGGTGCATTCATGTGTACCGTATGTTGCATTTTACTGTTGTAGCTTTTTATGGTTGTACTAATTTAAACTACTTTATATACTGTTGGCTAGTTTAATCTAATCTCTTTGTGACAATATGTTTTCCATCTAATCCAGGTGTGTGTGTGTGTGTGTGTTTTTAAAAATGAAAATTTCAAAAGCAATAAAACACACCCTTTCTTAGTTCAGTATACTCAGGGGTTTTGCTGCTAAAGCCGTACTTGGTCTGGTAGGACCAGTCGCTTACGGTGGCTATTAGCTAATGTTAGTTTAGGTATATCTTTCCGTGTAACTGAGACTACTTAGCTGGTTTGGTGACTTCTGTACTTATGCTACTGTTACACTACATTTTAATCAGTGAAACACTGTAAATGGCACATGACTGTGGGAAGACACTCCATACTGAGACACATTAAAAACATAATCCCGTGTTAATTGTTACCACCCAACTCTGCCACAGTCTGGTTAACATCTTATTTGGTGTAAACAATTTTAATGACCAACCTTGGATGCCCTGACCCTGAGTGATATGAATAAACACATTAACAAGGTGTTATTTTTATCTACCTATATGTACGGAGCTACCAGTCTGCCTGTTAAACCCTACCTCCCTGTTGGAGCATTCGTATAAAAATATGCACGATATAAATTTATATGGATATCAAAATGTCAGACTAACCCACAATAACCCATGCATTTTAACAGGTTTTACAATATGTTATGTGCCTGTCTACTTCTGAGAGACTGCAAATGGTTTCTACGGTCTAGTACATCAAAATAATTCTGTCTTCATAGTAGGGTCCAGGTGTTTGGTTCGGTTACTTAATGAGAGGAGGGAAAAAACAAAGACAAAGTCTACCACTGTGTTCTGCTCTTTTCAGAGTGGTGGTCATAGAAAGTTAAAGGATAAGTTCACATTTTCTAAAGTCTATCTTTATACAATACTCACGTGAAGATATGTACACTGAAGGGGTTATTGGTCACTTTATTTGTGTCCATACGGCTGCAAAGAGATCCCTTCCTGAAGCCATTTCAATGGAAGTGATGGGGGACAAAATCCACAGTCCTTGCTCTGTGAAAAATGACCTCTAAAGCTCAGCTGAAGCTAATATGAGGCTTGAGTTAAATTTCCCTCTCTGTGCTTCCATGGACAGTGTTTGCTTGCTGAGCCATGGTGGAGGGACGGCAACACAAAGTGGGAATTTTGTACTAAAAAGACTAACTTTAAAAGATTCCCACATCATTTGTCTAACTAAGACTGCTGAAACCTCATATTAGCTTCAGGAAAAGAGTGTTTGCTCAAGCCTTAACATCCACTGTCACAGACAGAAATACAGGCCAAACATATGATATCATTGGTGTTTTACTGTACATATCAGGCAGCCACATTTTTTCATTAAAACATTATTCATAAAATTGATACTGATATATATATTTTTTTACAACTTTAAGGGCCATTTAAGCGCCTGTGATGTAAATGTGTCCAAAAACCTCAACAGAGACAACTACATTAATAAATTGTAGCACTGTTGAATTGAAAATGTTGTTATGTCATCATGGCCCAGTCTCACATGTTTCAAAAGACTGGATATGTGCAAAGTTCTCATTTTCACTCAATCCAACATGTTATTTTCCAACCCGTAACATAACTAGTCCTGGGGTCTGGTAAAAAGGACAGGTAGGGAACATATACAACGACCCAAATACAACCTATATTAAATTACTCATGTACATTAGTATCAGTCTGTGCCCTTTTAATAGCACTGCGGCCTGGTGTAATCCATGGGGAGTCCTTGTTGCTCATATATCCACAGAGAAAAGAAAAGTTCCTCCACTTTTTTGTAATCAAACAGTTCACATCGTCTCATTGTCTCTGTGCAGTTCAACGAGAACTTGCTCAAAGGACGAGGAGGGGACCGGACTGAAAACCTCAGAAGGTGTTGGAGAGTCCTGTTGGGCTGGAGCGGGCCGGGGCCAGCGCTCGTTAAACTTGACGAAGAAAAGCGGGTCTTTGAAGGGCCCCCCGAAGATGATGGCCTGCATCAGGTAGACGAGGGCCACGACCATTAAGCTGATGAGGAAGAAGGGGATGAAGGGCCTCAGGTGGTGCCAGGCCACCCAGAACCCGTAGCCCAAGCTGCTGAGCCCACTCTGCTTTCCGGTGTGGGAGGTGTGGCGGGAGGAGTCCGGGACCGGGGTGCGATCAGGGGACTCATTATCTGAGTTTGAAGAGGACGGACTAGGGACGCCGAGCGAACCCATGAGTTGCAAGGCAAGACTGAGCAGTTCCTTTGCTCTGAAACTGATCGTGTGCTCACTTTCCTCCACAAATCAACTCCAGGGATCATAAGGAAGGAAGGGCACACATAATCTCCCAGTGGTGTGGTTTCCCTACCTTATTATGCATGGTGTAGTCCCTAATGTGGACTCTGACTCGCTGTGATGAATCCGGTGCTGAACAATCATTCCTCTCTGAACGTGTGTTCTATCCCTTTGGTCTTATCCTCCCAGCAGTTTTCCCCCAGATCTCGTGTGCTGGAGTTGAATGTTGCTGCTTCTACTTGAGCTTGAGAAAGCGAGGAAATGAAGAACAGCGGCAGAGCCCTAAATAGATATGACACCAAATGACGGGACACAGGGAGGGAGGGAGAATCTGCTGCGTTTGGTGGTCTCAAGTTTAAGGAAGGGTGTGTGTGTGTGTGTGTACCAGCTGCACAGGTTACAAACATCACACACACTCAATGACTAACACAGGCATGCATGCACACTTGTCACTCAGATATATGCTTGTAGCAGCTAGAGGACAAAACCATTTATATTACAGCTCTAATACATGTTCGCTGTGGCTGCTGCATGTCAAAGAGTTCTTATATTGTAGCAGGTGCAGCTATGGGATTTTATTAACCTGCATAAACTTTACACTTCACGTGTTACCAGGGCTGTAGCTAAGGTTTTAGATATACTGGAGTCATAAGTCCCCCCAATGTACCCCCCACCTCTACGCTGGATTCTTTATATCACGAGAGTCTAAATGCTGTTTCAAACCTGTCTCCACATTCTGCAAGAGAGAGAAACTTTAAAGGGAAAAGTTATAGGGCTGAGTATCAAACCTTAAAGCGTAGGTTCACATTTTTTCAAGTTTGTCAACAATACTCACATGCCCACGTGTACTTTTCAGGGGCCATTTGTCGCTGTAATTTCTTGACAAGTCGTGAACAAATTCTTTCCTAATGTGATTTCAATATAAGTGACCGGGGACAAAGCATGTTTATATTCCTCAAAGTAAGGTTCTTGAAGGGCAACATAATTGATACCTATCCGTACTTCGTCTTTCTTATTTATTCAACGCATAATCAGCAACATGCCTCGACTCATCATGCAGAGAAGGTAAAAAAATAACAGATGTGAAACCTCTTGACCTCATTGTTAGGCAAAAGCCACATTTTCTTACAATTTTTTGACATTTAGCAGACTAAACAATTAAGCGATTAATCAAGAAAATAATCAGCAGATTCGTTGATGACAATGATAATCATTAGTAACAGGCCTATAGTAAAATTTAGGTTTGTCTAGTTTATCTACTGGATCAGCCTCTAAAACACCTGCCACATGAATGTTTTTAAATTATATATAAACTCCCCCGTGTTGCTAAAACACCCAGGATATCAGGGTCCACCATTATTAGCTATGGCCCTGACTCTTACACACTGATTTAATACATTTAAGTACTCAATCCAAGTGTCTTCATCTTTATCAACATTTAAATTTATATGTTAAGTAACACCTAAAAGGTACTCAGTGAAGTTGTGTGACAAGCTGAAACATACACATCATATCCTGACTAATATCAAACTTTCACACTCTGACATGCACTTAAAGCCCTCGTGATCCAACAGCTGCTTCTCACTCTGTGTGGGATGCATTTCAGATGTGTTGCATACTGGAAACGCCGAGACACTTTCACGTCCTCGTACAACCCTCGTGTGTTCCTTCGACATGTCTGGCTGGAGGCTGACAAACACACACACGACAGCTATTCCCTGTCAGCGTGCGTAACCAGAGACAACAGCAAAGCTGAGAATGTCAACACTTAAGAGTCTTTAACTGTGCTGCAGTGCACATCGTGTTTGTAAGTTAATCAGCTTTATGTAGGCATGAAGACAACACCTGAGCACAGTTGGAGGTCTAAAGTTGGGAGATGAATATGTTTGTAGGGAGTTTAAAAAAAAGGGGACACAAATGTTTTCACGGATAACAAGCCTGATAATTAGAACATCCGAAACTAGAATTACCGCACTGTGGTTGTATGCCTCCACCAACCAGTCAAATTACAGTTTACATCCATGTCTGTCCAGACTCATAATATACAGTGGGGCAAAAAAGTATTTAGTCAGCCACCAATTGTGCAAGTTCTCCCACTTAAAAAGATGAGGGAGGCCTGTAATTTTCATCATAGGTATACCTCAACTATGA